>CAKNXH010059207.1:7546-38393 GCA_932178445.1 Andricus quercusramuli | reverse complement strand
AATTTTAAACCAAGAAAGATGAATTTACGACTAAAAAAATTACTTTTCTACCAAAAGAGATGATTTTTTAACAATAAGTTGAATTTAAAAAAAATCAAAAAAATTAATGGAATTATTAAAAAAAAGATAGCTGTAAATAAAAACAGTTGAATTTTTAACCAAATACTTGAATTTTTAAATAAAAAATGGCTTTTTTTCAGAAGGCGGTCGAATTTTCGACATCAAAGTGAATTTTAAACCAAGAAAGATACATTTTTAAGTAAAAAATAACTTTCCCACAAAAAAAAATGATTTTTTGTAACTAAAAGTTGAATTAAAAAAAAATGGTTTTGAAAAATGGTCAAACTCTTAATTTGTTTATCAACATTGTTTCAATAATAATTAATTCTTTGAAATTTGCAGAGCATTATAGACAAATTTCACCGGGAAGATATTCTTATCTAATTCTGTACAAAATTGTGTCTATTCGTTGAAAAATTGAGTCTTTTCGTTAAAAAATAGCCAAACTCTAAATTTTTAAATCTAAATTGTTTAAGTAATTAATAATTGTTGTTTTTTTAATTTAGAATAATTATTGTCATCGGAAAAACAATCTTAGTTGACTCCGTAAACAAATTGTTCTGAATATTATTATGAAAATTGTTTACATAATTAATAATTATTCTAAATTTTCAAATTATCATAGGAAAGAGGTATTTGAAAAACATTCTTTATTGATTCCGTAAACAAATTGAGCCTATTCTTTAAAAAATAACCAAACTCTTTATTTTGTCATCAAAATTGTTTAAATAATTACTCATTCTTCGAAATTTCCAGAGCATTATAGTAAAAAGTCACTGGAAAGATATTCTTACTTAATTCTATAAAAGATGGAGCCTATTCGTTAAAAAATAGCCAAACTCTCAGTTTTTTAATTAAAATTGTTTGAATTATTGAAAATTATTGTAAATTTAGGAAATAACATAGGTAAAAGTAATCGGAAAGATATTCTCAGTTGAATTCGTAAACAAATTTAGCCTATTTGTTGAAAAACAGCCAAACTCTGAATATGTTTATGAAAATTATTGAAATAATGAATAATTATTGTATATTAGCAAAGTATCGTAGAAAATATTTATTGGGAATACATTCTTCTTTGATTCCCTAAACTAATTGATCATATTCGTTGAAAAATGACCGGGTTCTTAATTTATTTATTAAAGTTGTTTAAATAATTACTAATTCTTGAAAATTTGCAAATCATACAAAAAAGTAATTGGAAAGATATTCTTAGCTATTTTTGTAAGAAAATTTAGCATATTTGTTAAAAAAAAAACAGCCAAACTCTACCTATTTATTAAAAAATATGCAAACTTTTAATTTCTGTATGAAAATTGTTTCAATTATTATTAATTATTGTAAATTTACAAAGAAACATAGAAAAGAGTCGCCTTGTGCGTTACTAAAAACTAAGTAACGGTGACAGTAAATAAACTACGAATAGCAACTTTCAAAAATTGGATACTTGAATTTTCAACTAAAAAAGATTTTTTTTCAACAAAAATGGAATTTTCAAAATTCTTAGTTTCGAAAGTTAATTTTAAAACAAGTCCTATTTTCAATCTGTCGAAATAATCTAAACAAGATGCATTTTTAACCAAATAGCGTAATTTTCTACCATATAGTTAAATTTTAAACCAAGTAGTTGATTTTGCAAACAAAAAATACAAATTTTCAAAAAAATGGTGGTTTCTTAAACCAAAACATTAATTTTCAACCGAACATTCGAATTTTCACCCAAGAAAGGTAAGTTTTCAATCCAAAAGGACGAAATTTTAACAAACAGGTGGATTTTTTATCCAAAAAAAGATGGCTTGATCAAAATATTTGAAATTGAATCTACAAGGTGAAAGAAGACGTTTTTTTTTAGAAGACAGTTGAATTTTCAATCCAAAAAGTTGAATCTTCAACAAAAAAAATTCGCTTTCAACCCAGAAAGATGACTTCTACCATAAATGATGAATTTTCTACCAAAAGTCAAATTTTCAAGCAAAAATATGAATTCTCAACAGAAAAATTAATGTTGAAGCAAATAGTTTAATTTTGTATCAAATTGTTGAATTTTCAAGCCAAACAGGCGATTTTTCTACGAAACAGATCAATTTTCAACTAAATTGGTGCATTAATAATTGTAGCAATATTTTAAAAGTAGTTAATCTTTAAACCAAGTAGCTGATTTTTCAATAAAAAATTACGAATTTTTAACAGAATAGTTGAATCCTCAACCAAAAAAGATTATTTTTCAACCAAAAACGGTTAAAGATTAAATTTCTACCAAAAAAGACGAATTTTTCAACAAAATACATTAATTTTCAGCCAAATGGTTGAATTTTCAACTAGAAAAAAATAAACCAACTTTCAACCAAGTAGTTGAATTTTTGACCAAAAAAATATTTTCAATCAAAAAAATTATCTTTAACAATAAAAAACGAATGTTCATCAAGTCAGTTAAATTGTCAACGTAATAAATAAATGTTTAAGAAATTATTTCAATTTTCAACCCTGTAGTTAAATTTTCAACCAAAATAAAGATCAATTCTGAACGAAAAATGTAATAGTTGATATTTCGTACAAATACTATGTTGATTTTAAATTGAAAACAGATCAGTATAATAAAAAAAAAACGAATTTTCAACAAAATAATTATTTTTTTGAACAAAAAATGTAAGAATTAATTATTTTAGTTGAATATTAATTTCTTTGACTGACCATTGAACTTATTTAATGAGCATTCGGCTCTTTGTGGTTAAAAATATCTTTCTTAATTGAAAATAGAACTATTTGAGTTTTAGTTGAAAATTCGTATATTTTGTTGAAATGTCGTCTTTTTTAGAAAAAGTTAATCTTGTTTTAAAATTCATCTGTTTGGTGAAAAATTAATCTTTTTGGTGGAAAATGATGTTCCTTGCTTAAAAATTTAACTAATTTGTTGAATATTGTTTGTTTTTGGTTGAAAATTAATTTTTTAAACTGAAAATTAATTTTTTAAACTGAAAATTCATCTATTTGAATTGTTGAAAATACGTATTTTTTATTTGAAATATCAAATATTATATTTTTTGTTGAGAATTCATATTTTTTGGTTGAAAATTCGATTATTTTGTTGAAAATTAATTTTTTTTTAGTTGACGCTTAGTCATTTTAGTTGATTGTTTTTTCTTTAAATCTGTTTTTGATTTGTATACAAATCTTTCTTGGTTGAAATCTTGTTTGGCTGAAAATCTATAACTATTTTTTTGTTAATTCGTTTTTCAATTATCTCAAATTACTTTTTGTAACTAAAAATTCAACTATTCCATTATTGGTTGAAAAATTCTCTTTTTTAGTTAAAAATTCCACCATTTGCGTGAAAATTCATGTGTTTTGTTAAAAATTCGCTGTTTTTGATTGATAATTAAGCTTTTCGGTTGAAACTTCTTCTTTTTGTTTTGAAAATTATCTCTTGTGGTAGAAATGTCTCCTTTTTTGGTTGAAGATTCAATTATTTTGTTGAAAATTTGACTTTTTGGGTTGAATTCTATTGTTTCTTATTTAAGATTAAAATTTCAACTTTTCTTGTTGAAAGTTCAACTGTCTTCGTCAAAATTCATCTTTTTTAAAATTCAAATTTTGGTCGAAAATGCAAATGTTTTTGTTTAAAGTTAAATAATTTTTGTTTGAAAATTCAATTACAAAAAGTAAAAAATACTTTTTTGTAATCACTCTTTAATATTTGGCCGTTAATGTCGAAGAAATTAAAGAAAAATTTAATCTAAGAGTTTTTATCAATTACAATACCAAAAATAAATTACGAAAAATATTTAAATAGTTACAATTTTAAATTCAATGCCTGAATAAATAAAAAATAAACAATTTTGAATCTTCAACACTACATTAATTTTATTTTATTATTGAACAGGGGAATAAATTGGCTTTGGAAAAAAATATCTTCCGGTAAGCTTTCGTTTTATGTAACTTGCATTCGTAATGGCTTAAGGTTGTATAATTTTATAGGGTTTCGCTATTACCGTCCATTGAACTAAAGCTACTACACAAAAGATTTATATGGGTTGAAAACCTGGAAATCTCCTTGAATTTTTCACGAAAACCTTGAATTAAATTACTTTCTAGTAACTTAGTTACTAATTTGATCCGCAGTTACTAAAAAGTTACTTATTTTATAAAAAGGTTACTTTTGGTTACATTTTTTGCCCGAAATAACGAAATGAATTAATTCATTAATCGTATTATTTAAAAACTTGTGAAAAATGTAAAAATTCAAATTCTTGCAGTAAATTTCTCACTTTTGAGCCGAGAAAATTAGGGAATAACAATAGAATAATAATTAGTTCGTATGTAAAATGTATAAAAAGGGCTATCAATTGAATTATTATGAATCTTTATAAAAGTTGCAATTAAGGTAAAATTGGTAGTTTTTAATTAAAAAATGTAATCTTTTTTTTGAAATATTGATCTATTTATTTTCGATGAGAATTTATCTTCTTTGGTCGAAATCCGGTAAAAAGTTGAACAATTTTTGTTAAAACTTTATTTTTTTGTTGAAAATTCATCATTTTAGTTGAAAAATAGTATTTTGTGGTCGAGAATTAATCTTCTTGATTGAAAATCACCCATTTGAAAAAATAAATTGAATTTTTTAGTTGCACTTATGTCAAAGCCTTAATAATTATTTTAGTAATTTACGGCGAATAAATAAAGTAAATTATTTTGAAATTGGATATAGAAATGAAATGAATAGATTTTGTTCAAAAGTCTTCAAAATTTCTGTCGTTCTAGCAACAATAGGGATTTTTTTTTAATTTTAAAGTTTGGGGTTTATGAAAATTGGAAATTTCAGAATGTGTCTACCGAAAGCGGGCATATTTTTTAATAACAAAAATAGTATGATTATAATTCCGTAATATAAATAAAATTTATAATAATGTTAATGAAACTGGTTAAGAATTCAGATTTATTTATTTTATTATTTTTTTTATTTATTTATTTTTTTTATTATTTATTTTATTTATTTATTTTATTATTTTTTGCTTAAATGCGAACTGAATTATTTGAAAATTAATTCTTTTTAATTGAAAAGTCTAGTATTATATTTTTGTTTCAGAATGAATATCTTTTGATTAAAAAATCTCCTAATTGGTTGAAATTTCATATTTTCTTTTTGGAAAATTCAACTTAAAAAAAAGTAATCATTTTGGGAAAAAATTCCAACTGGTCGGTTGAAATTTGAACTTATTTTTTGAAAATTCATTTTCTTGTTTGAAGTAGTAACAATATTGTTGAAAATTTGTTTGCCTTTTTATTTAAAAATTTATTTTCTCAACTGAATACATATTTAATTGTTCCATTTTCGACATAAAATTGATCGTTTTTAGTTGAGACTTCATTTTTTCTTTAAATTCAACCAGATTGTTAAAAGATGAACTGCTTTGTTGAAAATTCATTTGATTGATTGAAGATTTAATTATTTTTGAAGATTGTTTTTTTTATAATTAATTTTTTAACTGCAAATTTAATCCAATTTTGGTTAAAAATTGATCGTTTTTACTAGAATAATCAACTGTTTTATTGAAAATGAATTTTTTTATTACAAATTTATAATTTGGGGTTGAAAATTCAACTTTTTTGTAGAAAATTCGTCTTTGTTTGGTTAAAAATGCAACTGCCTTGTTAAAAATCATTTGTTTTGGTTGAGGATTCAACTAATTTTTTGAAAATTCGTTTTTTTGGTTGAAATCAACTATTTTTTTTTAATTTTAAATTAAAAGCTTTTTTGAAAATTCAACTATTTTGATAAAAAGACATCTTTTTGGGCGAAAAATGTTAATCCAAATATTGGTTTGAAAATGCACCAGTTTTTTGTTGAAGTTTAATTAGATTATGCTTAAAAATTCGATCATTATGTTAAACAAATTTTTTTTCAAGATTCAACTTTTCATTGAAAAATCATCTTTTTTGATAGAAAAGTAATTTTTTTAGTTGAAAATTTATATTTCTTGGTTTAAAAATCACGTTGTTGTTGAGAATTCAACTAACTTCTAAAAAAAATCAAATTTTTTGTTTAAAAATCGAAGTACTTGGTTGAAAATCCAACTGATTTTATTTAAAGTTTAATAATTTGTGTTTAAAAATTCGATCATTTTTTTAAACAATTTTTTTGTTGAAAATTCAGCTTTTTGTTACAAAAATCATCTTTTTTTTTGGTGGAATAGTAATTTTTTTAGTTGAAAATTCATCTTTCTTAATTTAAAATTCAATTTGTTGTTAAAAATTGAACTCCTTAAAAAATTCAATTCTTTTGTTAAAAAATTCAAGTATTTCGTTGAAAATCAAACTGTTTTTATTTAAAGCTATATTTTTTGTTTAACAATTCGAACATTTTGTTGTTAATTTTTTGTTTTAATTCAGCTTCCTTCTAAAAACAATCAATTTATTGGTTTAAAATTAAACTATTTGGTTGAAAATCCTGTTTTTGGTTAAAGTTGAACCATTTTTGTTTAAAAATTCGATCATTTTGTTAAACACTTTTTTTGAAGAAGTCAACTTTTTCTTACAAAAATCATCTTTTTTTGGTAGAAAAGTAATCTTTTAGTTGGGAAATTCATCTTCCTTGCTATAAAATTCGATCATTTTTTTTGTTTAAATTTTTTTGGTAGAAAAGTGATTTTTTAGTTGTAAATTTCTTCTTTCTTGGCTTAAAATTCAGTTTGTTAAAAATTTAACTGCCTTCTGAAAACAATCAATTTTTTGGTTTAAAATTAAACTATTTGGTTGCAAATCCAACATTTTTTATTTAAAGTTTAATCATTTTTGTTTAAAAATTCGATCATTTTGTTAAACAATTTTTTTGTTGAAAATTCAACTTTTTGTTACAAAATTCATCTTTTTCTTCGTGTGGAAAAGTAATCTTTTAGTTGAAAATTCATCTTTCATAATTTAAGATTTACTTTGTTGAAAATTCAACTGCCTTCTTAAAAAAATAATTTTTTTTTAATTCAAGTATTTTATTGGAAATCCAACTATTTTTATTTAAAGCTATATTTTTTGTTTAACAATTCGATCATTTTTTTGTTAACAATTTTTTTTGAAAATTCAGCTTATCGTTAAAAAATCATCTCTTTTGGTAGAAAAGTAATTTTCTTTAGTTTAAAATTCACTTTGTTGCTAAAAATTCAACTTCCTTCTGAAAACAATCAATTTTTTGATTTAAAATTAAACTATTTGTTTGAAAATCCTGTCTTTGGTTAAAGTTGAACCATTTTTCTTCAAAAATTCGATCAATTTTTTAAACACATTTTTTTTGGAAAAGTCAACTTTTTCTTACAAAAATCATCTTTTTTTGGTAGAAAAGTAATTTTTTAGTTGGAAAAATCATCTTCCTTGCTACAAAATTCGATCATTTTTTTTTTAAATTCAACTTTTCGTTGAAAAACAATCTTTTTGGTAGAAAAGTAATTTTTTTAGTTGTAAATTTCTTCTTTCTTGGCTTAAAATTCAGTTTGTTAACAATTTAACTGCCTTTTAAAAACAATCAATTTTTTGGTTTAAAAATAAACTATTTTTAGTGTTTTTGGTTAAAGTTTAACCATTTTTGTTTAAAAATTCGATCAATGTGTTTTAAATAAATTTGTTTTTAATTAAGCTTTTTGCTAAAAAGTCATCCTTTTTGGCAGAGAAGTCCTTTTTTATTGAAAATTAATATTTTTTTGACAAAAAAGTTCTGAATTGAAAATTCTTCTTTTTAGCTTGAAATCAACTATTTGGTTAAAAATTCAAGTTGTTTGTTAAAAAAAAATCGTCTCTTTTGTTTAAAAGTTGAACTATTTGGTTGTAAATGCACGTTTTTCTTGAAAATTCATCTCTTCGGGTTTAAAGTCAACTATTTTTGAAAAAATTCAAATTTTTAGCTTGAAAAATGAACTATTTCGTGGAAAGTTCATATCATTCGGTTAAAAATTCATCCATATATTAATTTTATTTCAAAAAATGTATTCCCTTTTTTGTTGTTTTTTTTGTTTGTTGAAAAAGCACCTTATTTTTCCTGTTTTGAGAGTATTTTGGGCTGTGAAGTCTGAGAATTCAATAATTGTTGAAAAATCCTTCACATGTGCGTTAATTAATAATGGTTCAAGAAATATTTGGAAAATTAGTCTGCGACCAGTAGAATATGTTTAAATTGAAAATAGAATTGTCTAAATTTTTTTTTCTAAGTAGACCTTGAATTTTTTCAAAAGTAGAGCCGGAAATCCGGTAAAACATCGATTAAGATTTAAAGGAATGATGATTTATGGAAAAAATAAGATAAACTCGTGTTAACATAAGATTAAAAGGAAATAACGAACCGTGTGATGATTGTCTTTTTAGGTCAGTAGAATGGTGTTGAGGTCATACTCGTAGAAGGCACGCAACAATTAGGAGTTTCCAAGAGGCAAATAACCGACCAGATCACAAGCAACAGGCCAATCAAATCCAATATTTACCGCAGTTTCATCTCTTTTTGAAGAATATCAATTTGTCTATCCGCAAACACAAGAATTAATTGGACTCTTCAGCCGAAAAGATATCAATTTTTGTAGAAAGAGGACCCGTTTTTCCTTCCGACAAAACTCAGACTTGATTTATTATCGCAGAAAATTAGAAAAGAGGAGCAGGATGGGATCCGCGAGACCACAAGATAAGTCTCTCGGAGCAGGCATTTCCCTGCCACAGTGGATGAAAGGGAAATTTGACAATAGGTATGTTTATTTTTTAATTTACTTAATTATTTTGTTATTTTACTTATCCTAGAATCCAAGAAAGATGAGGACCTTTAAATTAATTTGAATTCAATTTTTTAATTTATTTAAACTGAATTTTTAATTTAACTTTTATTTAAATCGAGCTTAGATATAAAATATATCTTTATTGCTGAAACTTTATAATTAAAAACCTTGTAATTCGTTCGTTGTGAGATGTATTTTGCAGGGCCAAAAAAATGTGCAAAATTTTGTTTTCTGAGCAAAATTTCCAGTTTTCTAACATAATATTTTAAAAGTATCATAAATGAACTTTAATTTTTATTTAAACTTATTCTTTAGTATAAAAATAATGGTAAATCTTATTTATTTATCGTAGGCTTTATAGTCTTTCGCCAATTTCACTCTTTTCTAATTTTTTCTACTTAAATGCGACCTCAATAGAACCCAGTATTAAACTCCAATTATTTTTCATAAAACGTTAATCCTTTTTTCTTTAAATTCAACCAGATTGTTAAAAGATGAACTGCTTTGTTGAAAATTCATTTTATTGGTTGAAGATTTAATTATTTTTGAAGATTGTTTTTTTTTTTATAATTAATTTTTTGAACTGAAAAGTTAATTCAATTTTGGTTAAAAATTGATAGTTTTTACTAGAATAATCAACTGTTTTATTGAAAATGAACTTTTTTATTACACATTTTTTTGGGCGAAAGATGTTAACTCAAATATTGGTTTGAAAATGCACCTGTTTTTTGTTGAAGTTTAATTCAATTATGCTTAAAAATGCGATCATTTGGTGAATCAAATTTTTTTTTCAACATTCAACTTTCCGTTAAAGAATCATCTTTTTTGATAGAAAAGTAATTTTTTTAGTTGAAAATTTATCGTTCTTGGTTTAAAAATCACTTTGTTATTGAAAATTCAACTACCTTATAAAAAAATCAAATTTTTTGTTTTAAAATTCAAGTATATGGTTAAAAACCCAACTGATATTATTTAAAGTTTAATCTTTTGTGTTTAAAAATTCGATAATTTTTTTTAAGCAATTTTTTTGTTAAAAATTCAACTTTTTGTTACAAAAATCATCTTTTTTTGGTGGAATAGTAATTTTTTTAGTTCAAAATTCATCTTTGTTAATTTAAAATTCACTCTGTTGTTGAAAATTCAACTCCTTCTTACAAAATTCAATTTTGTTGTTAAAAAATTCAAGTATTTCGTTGAAAATCCAACTGTTTTTATTTAAAGCTATATTTTTTGTTTAACAATGCGATCATTAACTTCCTTCTAAAAACAATCAATTTCTTGGTTTAAAATTAAACTATTTGATTGAAAATCCCGTTTCTCGGTCAAAGTTGAACCATTTTTGTTTAAAAATTCGATCATTTTGTTAAACACATTTTTTTTGGAAAAGTCAACTTTTTCTTACAAAAGTCATCTTTTTTTGGTAGAAAAGTAATTTTTTAGTTAGAAAATTTATCTTCCTTGCTATAAAATTCGATCTTTTTTTTGTGAAAATTTTTTTGGTAGAAAAGTAATTTTTTAGTTGTTAAAGTTGTTAAAGTTGTTAATTTACTTAATTATTTTGTTATTTTACTTATCCTAGAATCCAAGAAAGATGAGGACCTTTAAATTAATTTCAATTCAATTTTTTAATTTATTTAAACTGAATTTTTAATTCAATTTTTAACTTTTAATTAAGTCGTGATTAGATATATCTTTATTGCTGAAATTTTATAATGAAAAACGTTGCGATTCATTCGTTGTGAAACAGTATTTTGTAGGGCCAAAAAAATATAAAAAAATGTGCAAAATTTTGTTTTCTGAGAAAAATTTCCAATTTTCTAACATAATATTTTTAAAGTATTTAAACTCCGATTATTTTTGGTTGAAAGTTCATCCTTTTTGCTTAAAAGTCATCGTTTTTGGTTGAAAATTCAACGGTTTTTTCGAAAGTTTCTATTGTTGGCTTGAAAAATCATCTCTTTTAGGACTCCATTTCTTTTGGTTAAAAATTATTCTGTTTTTTGTTGAAGATACAACTATTTGTCGAATTTTTTTTGTCTTTTTCAATCTTAAATTCAATTATTCCTCGAAAATTCATGTATTTTGTTAAAAATTCGTATTTTTTGGTAGAAAATTAATCTTCTTGGTTACAAATTCTTTTCATTAGTTGAAAATTCATCTGTTAAATGTTAGGTTGCAAATTTATCTTTTTTTTTTTTTTGAAAATTTAACTATTTCTTTCAAAATTCATGTATTTTTGTTAAAAATTCGTCTTTTTGGTTGATATTTAATCTTCTTGGTTAATCTTTTTGCTTAAAAAATTAATCTCCTTTGGTAGGGGATTTCTTCTTTTTTGTTTGTGGATTCAACTATTGTGTTCGAAATTCTTTTCTATTTTTGCTGAAAATTATCTTTTTCAGTCTAAAATTCTACTATTTGATAAAAATTTCGTGTATTTCGCTGAAAATTCGTCTTTTTTAGTGTAAAATTTAAACTATTGATTGGAAATTCATGTATTTTTTTAGAAATTAATCTTTTTGGTAGAAAATTCCTTCTTTTGTTCGAAATTACAACTATTTGTTGAAAATTCGTTTTTTGCTGAAAATTGATTTTTTAAACTGAAGATTGAACTAATCAGTGTTTGGTTGAAAATTATTCTGTTTTTGTTGAAGATTCAACTACTTGTTGATTTTTTAAAAATCTTTTTTAATCTCAATTGCAACTAACTA
Source organism: Andricus quercusramuli (assembly GCA_932178445.1). Lineage (NCBI taxonomy): Eukaryota > Metazoa > Arthropoda > Insecta > Hymenoptera > Cynipidae > Andricus > Andricus quercusramuli. Next base: position 26,887 of record CAKNXH010059207.1, on the reverse strand, counting down.
TTCTTTGAAAATTCATGTATTCTGTTAAAAATTCGGCTTTTTTGGTAGAAAATTAATTTTTTTTAGTTGAAAATTCAACTATTTTGTTGAAAAATCAACTTTTCCTCTTTGAAAATGTGTGTTTTGTTGTTTGAAAACTGGAGTGTTTTGTCGAAAAGTGTTGATTTGTCTGAAAATTTTACTATCACATTTTTGGTTTTATTTCCATTGAAAATTCATGTATTTCATTGAAAATTCGTATTTTTTCGTAAAAAATTAATTTTTCTGGTAGAAAATTCCTCTTTGCGTTTAAAAATTCAACTATTTTGTTGAAAGCTCCTTTTTTGCTAAAAACTATTTTTTTAATTGAAAGTTTCACTATTACATTTATTTTTTTGTTTGAAAATTCGTCTTTTTGGTTAAAACTCCACTTTTTCGGTGGAATATTCAATTACTTTGTTGAAAATTCATTTTTTTGTTGTTGAAAATTTATTTCAACTGTACAATCGTCTATTCCATTTTTGATTGAAAACGTATCCTTTTTAGATGAATATTCATGTGTTTTCTTTAAAAAAAATTTTTTGTTCAACTGACAATATAACTATTCCATTTTTGGTTAAAAATTTATCTTTTATAGTTGAAAGTTCAACTTTTTGTTGAAAAATGATATATTTCGTTCAAAATTCGTTGTTTTATTATTCTATTTTTGGTTTTATTGTCGTGGAAAATACATGTATTTTGTCAAGAATTCGTTTTTTTCGTAAAAAATTTTTAACTATTTGGTTGCAAATTAAATTTTTGGTTGTAAATGCATATTTTTAGTTTAAAATTCATCTATTCCAGTTAAATATTCCACATTTTAGTTGAAAATTCATGACTTTGGATGAAAATTAAATTTGTTTTCGGTTGAAAATTAATTTTGTTAACTGAACATTTATCTATTATATTTTTGATTGAAAATTTATCTTTTTTAGTTGCATATTCAGGTGTTTTGTTGAAATTTTATCTTTTTTGGCATAAAATTCTTTTTTTTTTGTTCTGTTGAAAATTCGATTTTCTTGGCAAATTTTTTTTTTTAATGAAAAGGTAACTATTCCATTTTTGGATAAAGATTTATCGTTTATAATTGGAAATTTAACTGTTTGGTTGAAAATGATCTATTTTATTGAACATTAGTTTTTTTCTTCTAAAAATTAATATTTTTTTTCAACGAAAAATTTAACTATTCCATTTTTGGTTGAAGCTTCATAATTTTTAGTTGAAAATTCAACTATTGGATGGAAAATTCGTCTTTTTTGGTAGAAAATTAATCTTCTTGATTGAAAATTCATCTTTTTGGTTGAAATTTTAAACAGTTCAGGCCCCGGTATTTTTAAACTGATTCTCTTCGAGATGAGTAAAGATTTAGAGACTCATTAAATTTAAAAGTCACACAAGTGTCCACAGCTGATATAACTTACCTACAGCAGTCTGAACCAGATATACTGCGCAGGCATCATATGACGTCCACATCCTGTTAAACAATGACTGCGACTTTCAACTTTTTAAGCCTTTTCTTCTCTCAATTACCAATTACAAAAATTATTCACGTTTGAACTCGGAAAACTGAATAAAAAAAGCATCATAATCAATAAAAATTACAGCAATGAATTTCTATCAATTGAAAATTGTAAATATTGAATTTTGAATTAACTTTGTTACACAGTTTTTCAATTATACAAAGTAATTTAGTTTTCAAAGCACCGTAATAAAACTCTTTGAGTATCAAGTTTCTTATCTAAGACTTTTCTAAAATAAAGCTTACAGAGCAACAAAATTAACCTCTCGAGCTGCTTCAGCAAAAATGATAAACGATAGATTATTTCTACGTATCAGCTGCATACTGCTGACTCTTTTTTTACGTTTGCGATTCATTTATCAGGAGTTAAGATTGCTCAGAGAAAATACAGTTCCGTTTGATTACGATTTTCAGGGTGTCTTTCCTACCCGGAAAAACTGGAAATTTCAAGGAATTTATTTTTAAATTAGAGGAATTTTTCGAGAGCATGCTTAATTTTGTTAAAATTGTGATATAAAATTGAACAATGATTCTTCGTTTGTAAAAGTAGATTTATTTTACTGTATTTAACTATTTTGTTGAAAATTAATTTTCATTTTATTTGACTGAAAAATCTTTTTTAATTGAAAATTCAACTGATCTTGAAACGTCTTTTTTTGAAGAATTCAACTATTTTTCATTAAAAATTGAAATTTTTCTTTAAAATATCAACTACTACGTTTTTTGTTCAGAATTCATATTTTTTGTAATGAAAATTTAATTATTTGGTTAAACTCGTTTGTTAAAAATTAATTTTTTGGTTGTAGATTCATAATTTTAATAGAAAATATATCCCTTCGTTTGAAAAATGAGTTATTTTGCTGAAAATTAGTTTTTTCTTTGGCTGAAAATCAATTTTTTAGTTGATAATTTAACTATTCCATTTTCGGTTAAAAATTTTAGTATATGCTTGAAAAGTCATGAATTTTGTTGAAAATTCGTTCGTTTTGGTAGTAAATTCAACAGATTGTTTGCAACTTTTTTGCTCTCTTGACAGAAAAATATTTTTTAATTGAAAATTCAACTCATCTTGAAATATCTTACTTTTTTTATGAATTCAACTATTTTTCAATAAAAACTAAAATCATTTTTGTTTAAAATGTCGACTACTACGTCTTTTGTTCAGAATTCATATTATTTGTAATGAAAATTTAATTACTTGGTTGATAGTTAAACTCTTTTGCTAGAAATTAATTTTTTTGGTTTATGATCCATAATTTTAATTGAAAATCTATCCCTTTCGTTGCAAAATGAACTATTTTGCTAAAAATTCGTTTTTTCTTTGGCTAAAAATTAATTTTTTTTTTTTAATGAAAATTTAACTGTTTCAGTTGAAACCTTAACTATTTTGTTGAAATTTTTTTAAACTGAAAATGTAATTATTCCAGTTGAATATTTCATCATTGTATTTAAAAATTTATTTATGGTTGAACATTAACTTTTTAAATTAAAAATTTAACTATTCATTCTTGATTGAAAAAATATCTTTATTTAGTTAAAAATTCGTATTTTTTTGTAGAAATGAATCTTCTCGGATGAAAATGTAACCATTTTTTTTAAATTAATTTTTTTAACTGAAAATGTAACTACATACTACTATTCCAATTAAATATTTCATTATTTTAGTTGAAAATTTATGTTTTTGATTGAAAAATAATTTTCTAAACTTAAAAACTTAACTATTCAATTTTTGGTTAGTTATTCATTTTTTTTTAGTTGAAAATTCATGCAGTTTGTTGAAAATTTGTCTTTTTTGGTAGAAATGAATATTTTTCGATAAAAATTGAACTATTCCGGTTACGAATTCATCATTTTTAGTTGAAAATTCATCTGTTTGGTTTAAAATTCAACTATTTTAGTTAAAGGTTCATCATTTTAGTTGCCAGTTAATTTGTTTCGTTCAAAGTTGATCTTTTTTAGTTCAAAATGCAACTATTTGGTGGAAAATTTGTCTTTTTTATGTGAAAATTCAACTATTTTGTTGAAAAATCTTATATTTTTGACAAAAATTAAGCTTTTTATTTGAAAATTCACCTTTTTAGTCGAAATTTCAGCTTTTTGAATGAAAATTTAACTATTCCAATTAAGGATCCATCAATTTAGTTTAAAAAATCATCAGTTAAGTTGAAAATTGATCGTTTTTAGTTGGAAATTCATGTGTCTTTTTGAAAATTCGTCGTTTTTTGGTAGCAAATTAATATTTCTTGTTGAAAAATCCACTACTTGGTTGAAAGTTGAACTACTTTCTTAAAAATTCATTTTTTTGTTGTTAAAGAATCATCATTCTACTTAAAAATTCATCTCTTTGGTTGAAAATTGAACTATTTTGTTGAAAATTCGTTGTTGTTTTTCGCTAAAAATTAATTTTTCTAACTGAAAATGTAGCTATTCCATTTTTGGTTTAAGATTTATGTTTTACAGTTGAAAATTCAACTATTTGGTAGAAAATTAATGAATTTGGTTGAAAATTCAACTATTTCATTGAAAATTCATGCATTTTGTTGAAAATTCCTCTTTTTTGGAGGGAAATTAATCTTCTTGGTTAAAAATTCATTTGCTTGGATGGAAATTCAACTACTTCATTGAAAATTGATCTCTTTTGTTGAAAAATCTTTTTTTTTTAGTTCAAAATTCATCTATTCCAGTTGTAGATTTATCATTTTAGTCGAAAATTCATCACTTTGGATAAAAATTTGTCGTTTTTTGTGGTTTAAAATTAATTTGTTTAAACTGAAATTAAAAATTTTCTATTTTTAGTTTAAAACTGATCTTTTTTAGTTCAAAATTCAACTTTTTAGTTCAAAATTGATCTTTTTTAGTTGAAAATTCAGCTATTTGGTTGAGAATTCATGTATTTGACTGAAAAATCCTCTTTTTCGGTAGAAAATCAATCTTTTTGTTTGAAAATGCAATATTTTTTCTTTAAAAGTTAGGAATTTGAAGCGGCTTAAATTTAATTAAATAAAATAAAAATTTGTTTTAATTATTATTCAGATTCGTGAATTTTGGAGACATATTCAAGAAATGGTAAATTATGTTTTTAGTATTATTTAATTAATCAATGGGGCTAATATATTAAGAATATCTCGTAATATAGTTTGTTAAAGCTTTATAAATCAAACATATTAATTGAATCCCCACAAACTAGAAAAAACTTGGAATTGTCAGGAAATTTTTTTGCTAGGATTTGAGACGACACTCTGGATTTAAAATATTCAGTCAACGTAACTCTTTCTGTTATTCTTTTTTAACGACTTCCCGGTGAGTTGTTGGTAGTTAAATGATCTTGAAGTTCGTAATGAAAACTAAATAAACGTGACCTTATTTATTGGACTTTTGCCTTCGACGCGGTCAAAACCTCAATTATAGCTTATCTCTTCTTCCTCTTTTAAATACGAAAAAAGTTTCGATTCGTTGCATGTGATAAGAATGAGTAAGTACTTAACTATGAATGAATAGCGTTCAAGATTTCCAGTCTTGCTTGTTTACGTGTACAGAGTAGTTAAGATATTCAAACTGGGATTATTGTGAACTAGAATTTTCCGTTGTGATATTATTTATTCAAAAATCCGTTAAGTGTTGCGTGGTTCGATTGTTCGACTAATTAGTTACTCAATTCAAGGTTTGTGTTACGGTTTCTTGAGCAAATTGGACTTTAAAATGGGTCAATGTATCGAGGAAAAAGAAAGTGGTTATTACAAAACATGGCTTGGGAAAGGAACTCTTCATTTTTTTATTATTTGGTTAATTGGACCAATTTTTACTCTTTGATTTTCTCCTGATTTGTTTCTGAAAATTTTATTATTCCGTTGAATTTATACAAAAAGGACAAAATAAAAAAAAAGTTTATTTTCAATCATATTGTTGAATTTTCAACCAAGTAGATGAATTTTGTACCAAGAAGATTATTTTTCTACCAAAAAAGACGAATTTTCAACTACAATAAACCACAAAATATGAATTCTCAATGAAACAGTTGAATTCATCCATAAAAGACAAAGTTTTAAAGAAAATAGTTGTTTTTCAACCAGGTAGTTGAATTTTCAAACAAATAGATCATTTTTCTACCAAAAAATACGAATTTTCAATGAAATAATTAAATTTTCAACTAAAAAAGGTAAATCTTCAACCAGAAATGGAATAGTTAAATTTTCAATTGAAAAAATTAACTTTCAACAAAAAAACTAATTATCAACAAAATCATTAGGTTTTCAATCAAAGAGAATAATTTTTAAATAAATAGTTCAATTTTCAACCAAAGAGATGAATTTTCAACTAACATGATGAATTTTCAACAATAAAAAATTATTTTTAATAAAGTAGTTCAACTTAAGACCAAATAGTTGCATTTTCAACAAAAAATATTAATTTTCTACCAAAAAAGACGAATTTTCAATGAAATAGTTAATTTTTTAACTAAAAAAGGTAAATCTTCAACCAGAAATTGAATGGTTAAATTTTCAATTGAAAAAATTAATTATCAACCAAAAAAAACTAATTATCAACAAAATCATTAGGTTTTCAATCAGAGAAGAATTTTTAAAGAAATAGTTCAATTTTCAACCAAAGAGATGAATTTTCAATTAAAATGATGAGTCTTCAACAATAACAAATTATTTTTAACAAAGGAATTCAACTTCAGACCAAATAGTTGCATTTTCAACCAAAAATATTAATTTTTTACCAAAAAAGACGAATTTTCAACTAAATAAATAAATTTTCAATCAAATATTCGAATTTTCAAGTACGATGAATTCTCAACGAAAAATGTAATAGTTGATTTTCAATCAAAAATTATTTTTTATTTTAAGTCAAAAACTGTTGAATGCATCCAAAAAGGACAAATTTAGAAAAAATTTTTGATTTTTAATGAAATAGTTGAAGTTTCAACGAAATAGATGAATTTTCTACTAAGAAGATTAATTTTTTTACCAATGAAGACGAATTTGCAACTAAAATAATGAATTTTCAAACAAAACAGAAATTACTTTTTAACAAATTAGATCAACTTTTAACCAAGTAGGTGAATTTTCAATAAAAAAAGATGAACTCTTAACGAAAAATGTAATGGTTTATATTTAAATCCAAAAATATTTTTATTTTAAGCCATAACAGTTGAATTCATAGAAAAAAAACGAATTTTCAAGCAAGAAGATTCATTTTCTACCCAAAAAGACAAACTTTGAAAGAAATAGTTGAATGTTCAACTAGAAAAGAAAAATCTTCAACCAGAAAGGGAATACTAAATTTTTGGTTGAAAACATTAATTTTTAGCAAAAAAATCAACTACTTTTTAACCAAAAACGTTAAATTTGCAATAAAATAATTTAATTTTTAACTAAGGGATGAATTTTCAATAAAATAGTTAAATTTTCAACAAAAGAGATGAATTTTCAACTAAAATGATGAATCTTCAACAAACAAATCTTTTGAAATGTTTTAAAATCTTTTTTTTAAATGCCCCCTTGAAATTAATTTTTCATTGTAAGGGATCACTTTAAATATTCCCAGAAAACTTAAGAAACATTTTTATTATCTTCAAACCTTTCAAAATCTTTAAAAACCTTCACAATTTTATTTTGAAATCTTCAAAATCTACATTTTAAGTTTTTTTTAGAATCTTTTCAAATTTAAATTGTTTCTGAAATTTTGTTTTGAGAAAATTTTTTTATTCTCTTGAAACTTTTCAAAATTCTTAAAAAGCTTCTAAAACTTTTGCTTGAAATCTTAAAAAATCTACATTTTGTTTCAAAGTTGAAATCTTTCTAAGTTCAAAATTATTTTTGTATGTTTTCAAAACTTTTCAATATCTCTTAAACTTATTCGAATTTTTTTTAAATTATGTAAGCTTGAAAAATTGATTTTTTTTCTCGAAATCTACATTCTCTTTCGAAACTTGAGGAAATCGTTTGAAATGTTTTAAACATTCTGAATTATTCCTAAGATTCTTGAGAAAATTCAAAAATATTTTTGAAGATTTCGGATATGTTGAATAAAAAATTCAACAAAAAGGTTCAGTTTCAATCAAATAGTTCAATATTTTAATACAAAAAAGATGAATTCACTAAGAAAAATTTAATAGCTGATATTTCAATCCAAAAAGATTTTTACCTAAAATAAAAAACAGTTGAATTCACTAAAATAAAAAAAAAAAAAATTAAAAAAATGTTCAACAAAATAGTTGAATCCTTAACCAAAATAGATTAATTTTCAACCAGTTGTATTTTTAATCCAAAAACATGAAATATTTTGATTTTGCAAAAGAGACGAATTGTCTACAAAAAAAGTTAAATTTTTGAACCCAAAAATATGAATGTTTCACAAGATTTTTCAAGAATTTTCTACAAAAAATTCAACGAAATGGTTACATTTTCAATTAATGATTTGCATTTTTAACTAAAATGATGAATCTTCAACCAAACAAGTGAATTTTTAACAAAGCAGTTTAACGTTTAACCAAATAGATCAATTTTCAGCCACGAAAGATCTTAATTTTAAACCAAACCTTTGCAATTTTAATTAAAAAAAAAAAAAAATTCTACCGAAAGAGTTGGGTTTTCAGATCAAATGACGAATGTTTATTTTTGACAATTCTGGAAATCTTTTGTAATATTTTTTAAACTTTTTAAATATTCGCTGAAAGTTAATTTAAAAAAAATAAAGAACCACATTCAATATCCTCAGGAATCTTAAGATTTTTTTTCATTATCTTGAAGCCTCTGAGAATCCTTAAGAAAATTCAAAATTTTATTTCGAAATTTTCCAAAATCTACATTTTGTTTTAAGTTTTTTGAAATTTCTAATTATTCCTCAAATTAAAAATAAAATCGTTTTAAATTAATCGATTTTTCCTAAGATTTTGAAAAATTTCTGCAAAATTAAAAAGATTGCCTTCAAATCATTCAGATTCTTTTTTGATAATTTTGGAAATCTTTTAAATTTTTCTCTTAAAATAAATGTCTAAAATGAAAAGTAATTTCAAATTTTCCGAGAAATCTTAAGAACTCTTTAGTTTTTTTCTAAAATTATCTAATGTTTCAAAATTGCAAATTTTTGCTATTAAATCTTGTACATTATTTTCCGAAATTTTAGGAAATCATTTGAATTTTTTGGAATCGTTTTTAATCTTTTCTTTGAGTTGATTTTTCAAAAATCTTCATTTTGTTTAAAATTTGTCGGTATCGGTAACAGAATATTGTTGCCTTTATTATTAAAGAATCATTTACAATTTAAAATTTTTCTTTTAGAAACAAATTTTTAGAATTCAAATTCCTCATTTGGAAATCGTAATTTACAAAATTCGAGATAATTAAAAAAAAACAGTAATTTTTTAGATAGGATAGGAAAAGCTAATCGAGACAATGTTTACCTCTGAATTTCCCATCTGCAGAGTTTATCGCTGAGGTTACTTCGGGTCAAGAGACATAAAGCAAATTAGCAATGGAATGGAAATTAAGTAACGAGTCACTTTAAGACTTCAATCTCTGCATTTTTTTCTGGCAATGAATACAATCTGAATAACAATGATTAGTTACACCTTTTAATTAAAGTGGCTTTGTTTGAATTTCCTTGACAAAAGAAAGTATTGCCTCGTGTGGAAAATTACTCAAGTACACTTTATGATAATCGTGACTCATCACGGAAGTCTGAGCCTTACTTTACTATCAACACTTTTCTTATGAGATAGTATTGAACTTGAAAAAATTGAATCTCATTTTTTTTTAACATTATACGAAAAATCGAAACTTCCAAATTTGAATGATGAGTATTCCAGGCCTCTTCGGTAAAAATTTGATGGTCCTTTTTTGTTTAAAAGACAACTATTTTGTCGAAAATTCATCTTTTTTTATTTGAAACACCAATTATCACATTTATCGTTGAAACTTAAACTACTTGGTTAGAAGTTGAACTCATCTGTTAGAAATTAATTTGGTTTTTGTTAAATATTCATCTTTTTTAGTTGAAAATTTGACCGTTTGGTTGAAAATTCATCTTTGTAGGTTGAAAATTCATTTTTGTTGGTTGAAAATTCAACTATTTGGTTCAAAATTCAACTATTTGTTTGTAAATGCAACTCTTTGGTTAATAATAATTTTTTTTTTTAATTCAACTATTTGGAAATGTCAGGGAATTTTTTCAAGAGCGTGCTTAATTTTTTTGTAATTGGAATATCAAATTTAATAACAATGATGCTTCATTGGTAAAAGTAGCTTTATATTGCTATATTTAATTATTTTAATTATTTAATTTTAAATTCATTCATTTTTTTTTAATTCTTTCTTTTTGGCAGAACATTGATCTACTTGGTTGAAAATTCATCTTTGTTGCTTGAAAATTCAAGAGTTTGTTTGCAATTTGTTCTCTCTTGACTGAAAAATCGTGTTTTGATGAAAAATTAAAATATTTTTCGTTTAAAATATTAACCTACTACCTTTTTCGATCAGAATTCATCCTTTTTAGAATTTTTTATAGTTGAAGATACATCATTTTAATTGAAAATTAAATTTATTTCAATTGAAAATTCCATAATTGTTGTTTTTGTTTAAAAATTCATCTTTTTAGTTGAAAATCCAATTATATATTCATCATTTTAGTTGAAAATTGATTTTTTTGCTTAAAAATTTAACTATTCCAGTTGAAGATTCATAATTTTATTGGAAAATTCATAACTTTTTTTGAAGATCTAACTTTTTTTGTTGTTGCAATTTAGTGTTTTTTTTTGTCCAAAGTTGGTTTTTTTGTGTTGGTAAGTAATTTTTTTAAATGAAAATTTAACTTATTCCAATTGCATATACCATAGTTTTAGTTGAAAATTCCTCTGTTAGTTTGAACATTAATTTTTTAAACTAGAATATAATTATTTAAGTTTTAGTTAACAATTGATCTTTTTTAGTCAAAATTAATTTTTTGTTGTTGAAAATTCAACTATTTCAATTCAAGATTCATTGTTTTAATTGAAACTGATCCTTTTGGTTTAAAAATAATCATTTTTAATTAAAAATTAATCACTTATGTTGAAAATTGAACTATTTTCTTGAAAATCCGGTATTTTTTGTTGAAAATTAATCTTTTTTGTGTGAAAATTTAATTATATGATTGAAAATTTATGTACTTTGTGGGAATTTGCCGTGTTTTGTACAAAATTATTTTTTATGTTTCAAGTTAATCTTTTTCGTTTTAAAAACTCATCTATATCAGTTGAAGCTTAATTATTTTAGTTCAAAATACATCACTTTGGTTGAAAATTAATTTCTACAACTGAAAATTTAACTGTCCATTTTTTGTTGAAAATTTATCTTTTCTAGTTCAAAATTCAAGAATTTGGATTACAAAATTTTTTTTTTTAATTGTCAATTCAACAATTTGGTTGTAGAAAATTATCTTTTTCTTTGACAGTTAATATTCTCGTTTAAAAATTCTTCTTTTAGGATAAAAATTCAATTATTCCTGTTGAATATTTAAAACTTGTTTTTTCTTCGGATTAAAGAATTTTTTTGCCGTAAATTTAAATATTTTTGGTTAAAAATAATGTTTTTTTCTATAAACTGAAAATATACCTCTTATTCCACTTGAATATTCAATAATTTTAGTTAAAAATGCATCTCTTTGGTTGAAAATTCACCTTTTTGGTGAAAAATTTTATTATTCTAGTTGGATTAATTACTTTAGTTGAAAATTCATCTTTCTGGTTTAAAATTCAACAATTCCAGTTAAAGATTTATCATTTTTAGTTGAAAATTCATCACTTTGTTTGAAAATTAACTAGTTTTTGGAAAGTTAGTTTTTTTGTTGAAAGTGATTTTTTTAGCTGATAATTTAACTTCTTTCAATTGAATATTCCATAGTCTTAGTTGAAAATTCATCTGTTTGGTTGAACATAATTTTTGAACATAAAATTTAATTATTTAAGTCTTTTTTGACAATTCGTCTTTTTTAGTAAAAATTAATTTTGTTTTTGTTGAAAATTCAACAAGTTCAGTTGAAGATTCATTGTTTTAGTTCATCAGTTAGGATATAAATTAATTTTCTATTTTCTGAAACAAAAAATGTAACTATTCCATTTTTGGTTAAAAAATTATTTTTTCAGTTCAAAATTCAACTATTTGGATAAAAAATTGTATTTTTCGGTAGAAAATTAATCTTTCTGTTTAAAAATTAATCCTATTGCTTAAAAATGAATATTTTTGTTTGAAGATTCAAGTATTCCAGTTAAATATTTATAATTTTAGTTGAAAATTAAATTTTTCAACTGAAAGTTTAACTATTCCATTTTTCATAAAAAATTGATACTTTTTAGTGGAAAATTTAAGTCTTTTTTTCAATATCATTTATTTTGCAATATTTAGCTTTGTTCTGTTAAACTTTAACATAACAGAGCTAAATATTGCATTTTCCTTTTAACAAAATTTATCCATTTTTTTACGAAATTGTAGAATTTTCCTCAAAATAGTTCGTTTTCAAGCGAAACAGATCAATTTTTAACCAAACAGTTGCTTGTTTTAACGAAAAAAAGATGAAATTTTAAAGAAATACATACATTTTTAACCAAATAGTTGAATTTTTCTTCCAGGAAGATTAATTTTCTACCAAAAATGACGAATTTTCAACAAATTTCATAAATTTTCAAGTAAATAGTTTGAATAGTGGATGGAATGTTAGTCCAAATTTTATTTGATTCATTTTTAAATTATAGTTTTTTCGTTTCCAAATATTTTTGAACTAAAGAGTTAAATTTCTAATCTAAAAAAAAAACAATTTATAACCAAAACTGAAGTATGTAGTTGAATTTTCATTGAGAAAAATTGCAAATTAATCTTCTGGTTAAAAAATTCTTCTTCTCGGTTAAAAATTCAAGTATTCCAGTTGAATATTTATCATTTTAGTTGAAAATTCATCTTTTAGGGTGGAAATAAAATTACTGGGTTGAAAATAATAAAAAATAAATAAATTTTTTTGGAAGAAGATTCATTATTTTAGTTAAAAATTAATTTGTTTGGTTGAAATGTAAGCTATTTGATTGAAAACTTGTTTTTTCTATGAATGAAAAGGAATTTTTTAACGGAAATTTAAATATATTTTGTTGAAAATTAGTTTCTTTTTATCCAATTTTTGGTTGAAAAATTATCTTTTTTAGTTGAAAATTCATGTCTTTGGTAGAAATTAATCTTCTTTGTAGAAAATTCATTTCTTTGGTCAAAAATTCAACTATTCTAGTTAAATATTCATCATTTTAGTTGAAAATTCATCTTTCTGGTTTAAAATTCAACTATTTTAGTTAAATATTCATCATTTTAGTTGAAAATTCATCTTTCTGATTTAAAATTCAACTATTTCAGTTGAAGATTTACAATTTTAGTTGAATTTTCATCACTTTGTTTGAAAATGCAACTAATTTTTTTTAAGTCAGTTTTTCTTTTTTTGTTGAAAGTTAGTTTTTTTTGTGGAAAGTAATTTTTTTAACTAAAAATTTAACTTGTTGCAATTGAATATTCCATAGTTTTAGTTGAAAATTCATCTGTTTGGTTGAACATTAATTTTTTAAACTTAAAATATAATTATTTAAGTTTTGGTTCACAATTTTTCTTTTTCATTAAAAATTATTTTTTTTTTTTTTTTTTAATTCAATTATTTCGGTTGAAGATTCATTGTTTTACTTGAAAGTCCATATTTTTTGTTTGAAAATTAACTATTCCAGTTGAAGATTCATTATTTTAGCTGAAAACTCATCACTTAGGTTGAAAATGAAACTATTTTCTTGAAAATCTATTATTATTTTGTTGAAAATTATTTTTTTCAAATAAAAGCTTAACTTTTGCATTTTTTTTAAAAATTGATATTTTTTAGTGTAAAATTTAAATATTTGTTTCAAAATTCATTTATTTGGCAATGTTTTGCTTTGTTGTGTTTTAGTTGACCGGGAAAATTGAAAAACAAATTTAACTATTTGGTTGAAAATTGATATTTTGCATTTAAAAATTAAACTATTAGTTTGAAAATTCATGTACTTTGTGGGAAATTCATCTTTTTGTAGAAAATTAATCTTTATGGTTGAAAATTCATCTTTTTGGCAGAAAATTCAACTATTCCAGTTGAGGACTCATCATTTCATTTAAAAATTTCTCAGTTTGGTTGAAAATTAATTTCTTCAACTGAAAATTTAACTATTCCATTTTTAGTTAAAAATTGATTTTTTCTAGTTCAAAATTCGACAATTTAGATGAAAACTTGTCTTTTCTAATTGAAAATTCAACTACTTCGTTCAAAATTCGTGTATTTTGTTAAAAAATTGATATTTTTTTGTACAAAATTATCTTTCTATTTGAAAGTTAATCTTCTTGTTTAAAAATTCTCCTTTTCAGTTAATAATTTCAGTATTCCACTTACATATTTATCACTTCAGTTGAAAATTCATCTTTTAGGTTGGAACTAAAATTATTTCGTTGAAAATTAAACTCTTTTGTTAAAAATTATTATTTTTTTCGAAGATTCATCGTTTTAATTAAAAACTCATTTCTTTGATTGAAAAATGAGCTGTTTGATTGAAAACTTTTTTTTTCCTTCAGATGTTTTTCGTTTCTTTGTCTTTTTTAATTAAAAAGTCCATTATTTCGTTAAAAATTCATGTATTCTGTTAAAACACTGTATTTTTTGTGGAAAATTAATCTTTTTATTTGAAAATGAATCTTTTTGTTTAAAAATTCATCATTTTAGTTGAAAATTCGTATTTCTGGTTTGGAATACAACTATTTCAGTTGGAGATTCAATGTTTTAGTTGAAAACTCTTGTGTTTGGGTTAAAATTAATTTTTTAAACTAAAAATGTTACTATTCCATTTTCGGTTGTAAATTATAATTTTTTTAGTTGAAAATTCAACTATTTAGTTGAAAATTTGCCTTCTTCAAATTTAAATTCAACTATTTCATTAAAAATTCATGTATTTTGTTGAAAAATTGTATTTTTTGGTAAAAAATTAATCTTTTTATTTTAAAATGAATTAATTTCACAAATATTTGAAAAGATTTCACGAAAATTTCAAAGATTTCACAAAAAATTTCCAAAGATTTCGAACGTTTCCAAAGATCTTAAAACATTCAAAAGATTTAAACTAGATTTCTAAGATTTCAAAAGATTTCAAACAGATTACAAATATTTTAATGATTTTAAATGAATACAAAAGTTTTCAGAAAGATTTGATAGAAGTTTTATAAAGATATCAAAATAATACAAGAATTGCAAAGATTTCAAAATATTTCAAATATTTTAAACAATTTCAAAGATTTCAATGACTTCAAACGAATACAAAAGATTTCACAAACAAAGATTAAAGAAAGCTTTCACAAATATTTCAATAATTTCATAAAAATTTCAAAAGATTTCAAAAAAGTTGAAAGATTTCAAGGATTTTTAAGTTTTCGAAGATTTAAAATATTTTACAAAAATTTGAGATCCCAAAAAATGTCATAGAAATTTCACTTGAATTTCGTTCCTAAGAATCACTGGACACCCTGAGTGGTCTCCCCTAGATGTAATCTGTAAAAACTCATATTGTAATCTTGTAATCTAGTTTACACGAAAAATGAAAGTGGTTAATGCCTCAACCTTTCTGTTGCTGTGAAGAAACTTTAAATTATTAGAATGTGATCGTAAATTGGAAATGAGTTGGGCGTTGGGAATATGACAACGCAGGCGTCATTACTCGTAGCTCGAAGAAGGGATGCATTCATGACTTGGCCTGTTTAGCAGTCACGAGATCGCATATTTTTAGATAGTCGCACGTCGGAAGCCAGAGCGTAAATTTATAAATTTTAACGTAGTTCAACGTCGCATTGTCATTATTTAAAGTTTGCCGAGGTCTTTTTTTTTTTAATTCTTAACTAGACAGAATTTGCAGGTACGATAATCGAAATTTGTGTGCAAACAAGCGAGATATTTGGCAATTAACACCGTTCCAGGCTTCACTTATCGATGTCGGATATTGTGGTCCCTGCAAAAAAGTTTGTATTGACAATTTTAGGAGAGAACAGTTCATCTCGCTTTGTTAAAAAATGTCCAATTCATTTCAGAATTCACACTTTGTACCCTTTTTTAAAGGACTAGAATCCCTTGTTTAGAAAAAAAAATCGATTGGGTTTCCAACGTTTTGTTATGGATTTTACAGAATATCTGTATGATTTTATTTGATTAAATTTGGAAGACTTTTGGATAATCGTGAATAGTGACTGAAAAAAACCTTTTTTGGTTCAAAATTCAACTACTTAGTTGAAAGTGGAACTACTTTGTTAAAAATTCATTTTTTTTGTTGATGATTCATAATTTTAGTTTAAAAATATTTCTTTTTTTTTCAGTTTTACAATTTGTTGTTAAGATTTAAAAAAATTAGTTTTTAACTGAGAATTTAACTATTCTATGTTTGAAAAAAACATTGAAAAATTCTGTATTTTGTTGAAACTTTGTCTTTTGTGGTAGAATATTAATCTTGCTGGTGTCTAATTCATCTTTTTGGTTGAAAGTTCATGTAGTTTGTTGAAAATTAATATTTTTTTGGTAAAAAATTAATCTTTTTGGTTCAAAATTCATTTTTTTGGTTGAAATATAGTTTTTTTAAATTAAAAATTCCATTTTTTACATTAAAAATTAAACTAAATTTGTTGTCGATTTTTTTAGACATTTTTATTTCATTTAAAAATCTACAATAACATTTTGGGTGCAAAAATAGTCATCTCTTTTGGTTAAAAGTTTCATTATTTTATTGAAAATTCATTTATTCTGTTATAAAGTCATCTTTTTGGTAGAAAATGTAAAAAAATTGTCAACATCCGTCTTTTTGGATAAAAAATCCGTCCGTTTGGATTGAAAATTCATCTTTTGGTAGAAAAGTCATCTTTTTTGGTTGAAAATTAAGTTAAAAAAGTTTGTATTAATACAATCCTATAAGAAAATTAAAAAATTTTGATTGAAAGTTAATTTTTTTTTATTGAAAAATAAATTGTTTATTTGAACATTTTTGTTTGAAAATTTAATTCCTTTCTTAAAAATTCAACTTTTTTAAATTCATCTTTTTTCGTAAAAAAATTCCAACTACTCGGTTGAAAGTTTAACTACTATGTTGAAAATTCATTTCCTTGGTTGAAAATGTAACTATTTTGTTGAAAATTTGTTTGCTTTTTTGGTTGAAAATTAATTTTCTTACCTGAAAATTTTGATTTTATATTTTTTACATAAAATTGAGAGTTCATATTTGAGAATTTTTTTTTAAATTCAACTAGTTGGTTGAAAGTCCAAGCTTTGTTAGAAATTGGTTGAATTAAACTATTATTTAAAATTAAAATCTTTTTTGGTTGTCAATTCAACTACTTCGTTTAAAGTAGCGCTGCTTTATTAAAAATTATTACTTTTTTGGATGAAAAATCATCTCTTCGTTTGAAATTTTTTTTTTTTGATAGAAAATTAATATTATTGGTTCAAAATTCATATTTTGGTTCGAAAATGCAAGTTTTTGGTGAAAAATTCATCTATTTTGTTCAAAATTCAGATATAGAGTAACAAATTAATTAATTAAAAATGCAATTTTTTACATGAAATGTTAAGAATTTCAAGCATGTATTGCTTGATGTTGAAAATTTGTTGTTTTTTTTTGTAGAAAACTAATCTTTTTTGTGAAAAATTCGTGTTTTTGGTTGAAAATTAAATTATTTAGTTGAAAGATTCATCTAGCTTGTTGATAATTTGTCTTGTTTCCTAAAATATTAATCGTCTGATTGAAAATTCATCTTTGTGATTAAAAGTTGAACTATTTTGGTAAAATGTTCAACTATTTGGTTGAAAAATCAACTATTTATTTCAAAAATTAACCATTTGATAGAACATTAACTTTTTTGTAGAAAATTCGTATTTTCAAGTTTGAAACTTTAACTCTTTTGCAGAAAATTCGTCTTTTCGGCTTGCAAATTAAAAAATTGGTTGCAAATTGATCTTTTTTAGTCAAAAATTAAACTCTTTTGTTCAAAATTCATGTATTTTTTAAAAAATTTGTCTTTTTGGTAGAAAATTAAGTTTCTTTCTTGAAAATTACCTACATTCGTTGATATCTTAATTCTTTTGTTGGCAATTTATCTCTTATGATAAACAATAATCGTTTCAAGTAGTGCTACTTTGTTCAAAATTCATCATTTTTAGTTAAAAAATGTATCTCTTTGGTTGAATTTTTTTTTTGTAGAAAATTAATATTCTTGGTTAAAAATTCATTTTTTTGGTTGTTAATTCAACTATTTGGTTAAAAATTCGTGTATTTTGTTGAAAAATTGTCTTTTTTTGGTAAAAAATTAATCTTCTTAGCCGAAAATTGACCTCTTTGGTTGAAAAATTAATTCTTTTGATGATCATTGATCTATTTTGGTTGAAAATTCAACTATTTGGTTAAAAATGTATCTTTTCGGATTTGAAAGTCCACTTCATTCAAAAATATTCGACTTGTCTGATTTAAAATTAAACTAATTGGTTAAAAAGTCACATATTTTGTTGAGAATGCAGTATATTTTGATTTGAAATCCCTGGAATTTAAAGCGTTTCATATTGAATTCCATATGGCAGCTACATATTTTTTTTTTTATAATTGGTAGAGTAATCGTTAAGTTTTTTTTTTAAATTGAAGCATCTTCGAGTCTTAAAAAGAATAATTAAAAATGGCTCTTTGTTGGAAAACAAATTGAGTAAATATTTTGTTGATAACAACGCACCTTCTGTTCAGGTCGCCAACGTCAAAGCAATAAAAATACGTCACTAATCTAACGAGTCAGTAAATTACTTTCGAGAAGAATGAATTGTGTTTTACAAATCCAATAAAAGCCAGTTTTTAACGAAATATTATAGTTTCCAGTTAAAGTCATGAAATTTTATTTCCTTTCTTGAAATTGATAAGCCAAGGTGGCGACTTGACCGGAAAAATCGAGAAATTACCGGGAATTTAATTAAAAGACTGGTAATGTCGGATCGCAGAAAAATTCAAAATTTTATTATTTTAATAATTTTAGTCAATTTAGAAAAGTGATTTCCACTTTATCTGCAGGCGCAGATTTTTCCGATTATCTCAGTTTACTTTAATTAAATCATAATTTAATATTGAATTTTTATATTTTTTTTATTATAAGAAAAACCTTTTGCAATTTTTTGCTCTGAGATTTTTTTTGCTTACTTAAGTTAGATAATTGAATTCATGATATTTCAAACATACAGAATTTGAATTTTGAAAGTTCCTTCTTTCAAATTTTTCGATAAAGAAAGTACTTCGAGTAGTTTTTTGAGTAGAAGTAGTATTTCAAAGAAAAAATATTGCTGAATTATAATAAATAATTAATTTAATTAATAATATAATATATAATTTTGTTGGTTAAAGATTCATTATTTGAATTGAAAATTCATCTCTGGTTGAAAATGTAACTACTTTGTTGAAAATCAATTTATCTTTTTTTTTCTTTGTGAAAATTCAACTATTTGTTCGAAAATTGATATTTTGCATTTAAAAATTAAACTATTTGTTTGAAAATTTATGTACTTTGAGGAAAATTCGTCTTTTTTGTAGAAAATTAATCTTTATGGTTGAAAAATCATCTTTTTGGCATAAAATTCAACTATTCCAGTTGAAGATTCATCATTTTAGTTGATAATTCATCAGTTTGGTCGAAAATTGATCTTTTCCAGTTCAAAATTCAGCAATTTGGATAAAAATTTGTCATTTTAATCAAAAAAATTCAACTATGTCATTGAAA
>CAKNXH010059206.1:28071-48349 GCA_932178445.1 Andricus quercusramuli | reverse complement strand
AATTTAGACTTTCTACCAAAATACTTAAATTTTTAACCAAATACATGCATTTTCAACCAAATAGTTGAATCTTCGTACCAAAAATATTAATTTCTAATAAAAAAGTTAATTTTCAACCAAATAATTGAATTTTCTAGCATTCTTAAACCAAAAAGACGAATTTTCTTCAAAATAGTTAAACTTAAAAAAGTTAATTTCTGACCAAATTTGGACTTTCTAAAATATTTCAATTTTTAATAAAATACATTAATTATCAACCAAATAGTTATATTTTCATACCAAAAATATTAATTTTAATCAGAAAGTTAATTTTCAACAAAATAGTAAAATTTTCTGCAAAAGAAGGTAATTTTCAACCAAATGGTTGAGTTTTCATGCAAAATATTTGAATTTTCCACCCTAAAAAAAAAATTTGAAAAAAATAGTTAAATTTTCAACGAGAGATGAATTTTCAACTAATATTATGAATCTCTAACCAAACAACTGAATTTTTAACA
The DNA here is from genome assembly GCA_932178445.1 of Andricus quercusramuli. Taxonomy (NCBI): domain Eukaryota; kingdom Metazoa; phylum Arthropoda; class Insecta; order Hymenoptera; family Cynipidae; genus Andricus; species Andricus quercusramuli. Next base: position 47,852 of record CAKNXH010059206.1, on the reverse strand, counting down.
AAGTAGGTAAACTTTTAAACAAGTAGTCACATTTTCTAACAGAAACGACAAATTCTGAAAAAAATGAATTTTCAAGTCAATTGTTAAATTTTCAACCAAAAAGATGAATTCTCGACCAAAAAAGAAGAATTTTTCTATAAAATAGATGAATTTTCAACAAATTTATTTATTTTTAAAGCCAAAAAGAAGAATCTTCTACAAAAAAATCTACAAGCCACTTTCTTTTTTATAAATTCTTTTGAATAAAATTAATGAAGATAACAAATTGAATTAAATACGAAACACTTTAAATTCCTAAAATTTAAAGCTGAAATATATTGAATTTTCATCAAAATAATTAAATATTCTACCAAAAGGATTTTCTACCCAAATAGATGAATTTTCAACACAAAAAGACATTTAAGAAAAAAAAAATAATTTTCAACCAAACAGTTGCATTAACAACCAAATAGATGAAATTTCTAGTGAAATAGACGAATTTCCAAACATATAGTTGAAGATTTAACCAATTATTAAAATTTTCAATCCAAAAAGACGAATTTTTTCGAAGACAGTTGAATTTTTAACAAAAAAGATCAAAAATTTAATCAAATATTTTTTCATGGAGGATAAAGTTTGAACAAAAAATTGAATAATTAAATTTTCAGATAAAACCTGTAATGAAAAAAATAACTTTGAACAAACAAAAAAACGAATTTCAACAAAATTGTTACATTTTCGACTAAGAAGTTAATTTTCGACCAAAACAGACGAATTTCAAACTTATCCAATATACAAGATAAAATTTTAACAAAACATGGTATATCAAAATTCTCAGGTGAAAAAATTACTTTTTAAGAAAAAAAAAATGAATTTTCAAGCCAGTTGTTAAATTTTCAACCAAAAAGATGAATTTGCGACCAAGAAGATTAATGTTCTACCAAAAAAGGCGAATTTTTCATACAATACATGAATTTTCAACAAAATTATTTACTTTTAAAGCCAAAACGAAGATTTTCAATCCAAAAATATGATTTTTCAACCAAGAAGATTAATTAGCAGCAAAATAGTTTAATTTTCTACCAAATTGTTGAATTTTCAAGCCAAAAAGATGAATTTTCTACAAAAGAGTAGAATTTTTAACATAAAAGTTCATTCAGAAGCATATAGTTGAATTTTCAACTAAACAATTCCATTTTTAACCAAAAAGGATAAATTTTAACCAAAAAGATTAAATTTCTACGAAAGACGAATTTTCAACAAAATTCATGAATTTTTAACCAAAAATTTGAACTTTCAACTGAAAAAGATAGATTTTCAACCAAATATTTATATTTTTAACCAAAAATAGAATATTTCAATTGATAGCTGTTCAAAATAGAACTACTTTGTTAAAACTTCGTTTTTTTTAACAGAAAGTTTAAGTATTTGTTTGAAAATGAACTGTTCAGTTGAAATTTAATATTTTCGAGTTGAAAATTCAACTTTTTTTGTAGAAGATTCGTTTTTTGTAATTAAAAATGAATTTTCTTGCTGAATTTAATTATTCCATTGTTGGTTAACAATTTAGTTTCTAGTTTAGAAATTCAACTATTTGGTTAAAAATTTATATATTTTGTTGATTAAATTTCTACCAAGAAAGACGAGTTTTCAACAAAATAATTCAATTCTAAACCAAAGTGATGAATTTTCAAATAAAAGTATGAATATTCAACTGGAATATGTAGTTAAATTTACCAAATACAATTTTTGAACAAAATACAAGAATTTTTAGCGAAATAGTTGAATTTTGAACTAAAAAAATAATAATTTTCAACCTAAAATGGAATGGTAACATTTTTAGTTAAAAAAATAATTTTAAACCAAACATCAGAGTTTTCAACTAAAACATTGAATCTTCAACTGAAATAGTTGAATTTTCAAAGATTGATTTTCAACTACAAAAAAGGATTTAACATTTGAAAAAAGTTACATTTTCAGCTAAAAAAATTACTTTAAAAAAAATAGTTACATTTTCAAAGAAAGCGATAAATTTTCAACTAAAATTGTAAATATTTAACTGAAATAGTTGAATTTTAAACCAGAAAGACGAATTTTTAACCAAGAAGATTAATTTTTACCAAAAAAAGACGAATTCTCAACTAAAAAAGAATAACTTTTCAACCAAAAATTGAATAATTAAATTTCTAGTAAAAAAATGAATTTTCAACCTAAAAGATGAATTTTCAACTAAAATGATAAATATTGAATTGCAATACTTGAATTTTTAACCGAAAATAAGAATTTTTAAACAAGAAGATCAACTTTTTCAAAGAAAAGGAATTTTCACCAAAAAAAGATAAATTGATTTTGAACCAAGTAGTTACATTTTCAACCAGATATGAATTTTAAATTGAAATGATGAATCTCCAACCAAAAAAATTAATTTTTAACAGAAGAAAATTTTTACCAAGGAGTTGAATTTTTAACAAAAAAAAAAGGATGAATTCGCAACGAACAATGTAAACAAAATTTCTATCATAACTCAGAAATATTTCAAGGAATCTGCATTATCATTAGAGAATAAGAGAAATTCTTAACGTTTTTTCAGAATAGGTAGATATATGAATTAAGAATTATTTAAAATTTTTTTTCTGAAAATAGATCTTTTCCCTTCGCTTCGTTGGGAACCGAACCTCGGAACTTCCGATTGCCAGTCGGCTGCTTTCCCATTAAGCTACTAGAGAGATCGAGAGAAGAAACTTTTTTCAGAAAATACACGCATTATTTTGCTAGGTGATACAAGTGGAATTTTTCAAGGAATCTGTATTATCATCAGAGAGTAACAGAAATTTTTAACGTCTTTTCAGACTAGATAGATTTATAAATTAGATAGACGTTTATTTTTCAGCCTGCTGGCCTAAAAAAATTGACTTGCTTACACATCCATTTTTACAGAATTTTCTTAAAACTAACCCTTAAAAACTAACATCCATCCGTTCCTTATATCTAAGCCTCACGCTCTTATCGCCTTGCCTTCCTCGCTTCGCCTCGCTCGCATGTCCCTACTTTTTCGCATTGCCTCGCTTGCCAACCTCTGTTTTCGCAGCTAATACCTATTACTTATCTACTATTTACAATATATACATCTTACTCATATCTACTTTCTCTCCTATTTACAATCTTTCCTTCTCCACTCCTCTTCATCCTTCCTTCTCTTCATCTCCATCTTACCCAACACTCCCTTCACCCATGCTACTGCCCTTTTTTCCCCCTTTCCATGCAACAATACCACCATGCTTATCTCACTTCTGTCCACCTCCACGCACTCCTCCAACCAGTGCTCCACTCTTGCATCCCCCTTTCCGCACAGTTCACACATCCTCTTCTCCCGAGAGAGCCAGAACCTATTGAAACCCTCCATACACCCACAAGTTCCTGACTTCCTTTCTCTCCTTTCACACACAAATATTGCGCTCTTGTCCTTGGTATAATCCACACATAGTTCCCGTTAAATCTTGACTCTCTTATTCTCTCTTCCCCTTCTGTCTTCTCTCTCTCCATGCTGTTTTGCTTAACCAAGTCGTAAACCTTCCTTCCTTCCTCGTGCATCCTTCTCACTTCATCCATCTGCAGTCCATTCATTCTAAAATACCGTTCCCTCTCCGCCTCCATCTTCCCACCCCCTCCCCTGTTCTCCTTCTCCCACCAACACTCCCTAACCAGCCTACTTCCCCCCTCTTCCAAAAATTTCTCCTCATATTTACACGCCCTGATCCCAGCTAGAATCCCTACGCTCGTTCTCCCCGTCTCCCTCCTGACAATGTAATTAGGCGTGTTTCTTGCCAACCCCAGGGTCCACTTTACATACCTCTCCTGCGTTCTATTTACCTCTTCACTTTCCTCCCACCCCCACACCTCTACCCCATACAATAGCACACTCATCACTAGTGAATCAAACAATTTCATTCTCCTTCCAAAATCATCTGCGAATAACTTCTTTCCCAACCCCCACACCTGCCTCATCACCACATTTGCCCTCCTCACTCTCTCTTTTATGTGATCATCCACTCCCCCATTCCTTCGAAACACGAAGCCCAGGTACACAAACTCTTTCACCCCCTGTACCTCCTTTCCCTTCCACTTCCACTCCCTTCCCTTATCCCTTCCCCCTCCTTTTCTGAACACCATAACCTTGGACTTTTCCGCATTCAGCTCTAAACCCTTTTCCAGAATTTTCTAAACCATCCAGGTATCTTTTCAATCTCTTTATCATCTCCTTTAAGGCCTCCTCGCTGGTTGCCAGCAACACTATGTCATCTGCATACGCTAGTGACCAAATTCTAACCCCTCCTATCCTGACTCCTCCTACCACCCCGGCCTCCAGCTTACTTTCCATATCCGCAATTAAAATCGCAAAAAGCGTTGGGCTAAGTGGACACCCTTGCCTTAGACCCCTCTCCATCCAGAATCCCTCCGAAATCCCCTCCCCTTCTCTTACCTTGTCTTTCGTCTCTTCATATATCTCCCTTACCCTTCCAATTAGGCCTCTCTCTACTCCCCTATCCTCCATTGCCTCCCACAACCTCCCCCTATCCACCGATGGAAACGCGCCTTTGAGATCCACAAAAAACGCGTACACTCTCGTCCCCTTCTTCGCTAATTCTCTATCCACCACGCGCTGCAGCACGTAGATATTGTCGATAGTACTCCTACCCGCCCTAAATCCCGCCTGCGTCTCCGGCAATATTCCTTTCCCCTCGACATCCTTCCGCAGTCTCCCTGCCACCACCATCGCGTATACCTTATACGCCGTATTCATTAGCGTAATCCCTCTATAATTTTCCTGCCTATCTCTATCCCCTTTCTTATACAGTGGCACTATTAGCCCTTCTCTCCACCCCCTGGGAATCCCTCGCCCCTCCATACTTTCTTCACTACCTCCTTCAGCCTCTCCCTAACCTCTTGTGTACTAAACAGCCATGCTTCGTTCTCTAACCCATCCAGCCCTGCTGCTTTTGACCTTTTGAACTTCCTTATCTGCGTCTCTATCTCCTCGTCATTCAACTCCTCCATCTCTGCCTCCCCCGTTCTTCTACTTCCCCCATCCGTCTTCCTTGAATCCGAGCCCTGGAATGATTCTTTGAAAAACTCTCTCCACTCCTCACTCCCTATCTTCTCGCTAACCCCCACCCTACGCTTCCTAAACCTATTTATTATCTTCCAGACGTCCCCCTCTGCCTTAACATTTGCTAACTCCTCTTCCAGATCTTTCTCCTTTTCCTGTTCTTTTTTCTTACACACCAATCTAAACCCCTTCCTCATTTCTACGTACTCCTCCCTTCTCGCATTACCCTCTTTCCACTTCTTGTACTTCCTCTTCACCTTCCGTTTCCTCTTTTTTGATTCCCTATCCCACCACGGCTTCACCATTCCTTTCTTCTCCTTTCGAAATACCTTCATTTGCACACAACCTTTCACCTTCTCTTTCAGATCCTCCCATATTAGATTTATAAATTAGGAATTTTTTTCTGAAAAAAGATCTTTTTTCGCTCCGCTGGGAATCGAACCTCAGAACTTCCGATTGCTAGTCGGGTTCTTTCCCATTAAGCTACCAGAGAGATCGAGAGAAGAAACTTTTTTCAGCAAATACACGCATTATTTCGCTAGGTAGTACAAGTTAAAGTTTTCGAGGAATCTGTATAATTATCAGAGAATAAAAGAAATTTTTAACGTCTTTTCAGACTAGATAGATTTATGGAGTAAACATTATTTTTCTTCTGCAAACAAAGATCTTTTCCTTTCGCTTCGCTGGGAATTGAACCTAGAAACTTCCGATTTCCAGTTGGGTGCTTTCCCATTAAGCTACTAGAGAAATTGAGAAAAGAAACATTTTAAAGAAAATACAAGCATTATTTTGCTAGGTGGTACAAGTTGAATTTTTCAAGGAATCTGTATAATCATTAGAGAATAACAGAAATTTTAAACTTCTTTTCAGACTTGATAGATTTATGAATTGAAAAATATTTTTCTTATGAAAAAAAGATCTTTTCCTTTCGCTCCGCTGGGAATCGAACCTCGGAACTTCCGATTACCAGTCGGGTTCTTTCCCATTAAGCTACTAGAGAAATTGAGAAAAGAAACATTTTCAAGAAAATACAAGCATTATTTTGCTAGGTGGTACAAGTTGAATTTTTAAAGGAATCTGTATAATTATCAGAGATTAACAGAAATTTTTATCGTCTTTTCAGACTAGATAGATTTATGAATTTAAAAAAAAAATTCTGGAAAAAGATTTTCTCCTTTCGCTCCGCTGGGAATCGAACATCAGAACTTCCGATTGCTAGTCGGGTTCTTTCCCATTAAGCTACTAGAGAGATCGAGAGAAGAAACTTTTTTCAGAAAAAAAACGCAATATTTTGCTACGTGGTACAAGTTTAAATTTTCAAGGAATCTGTATTATCATCAGAAAATAACAGAAATTTTTAACTTCTTTTCAGACTTGATAGATTTATGAATTAAAAAATATTTTTCTTGTGAAAAAAATATCTTTTCCTTTCGCTCCGCTGGGAATCGAACCTCGGAACTTCCGATTGCCAGTCGGGTACTTTCACATTAAGCTACTAGAGAGATCGAGAGAAAAAACTTTTTTCAGAAAATACACGCATTATTTTGCTAGGTGGTACAAGTTAAAATTTTCAAGGAATCTGCATTATCATCAAAGAGTAACAGAAATTTTTAACTTCTTTTCAGACTTGATAGATTTATGAATTAAAAATTATTTTTCTTCTAAAAAAAAGATCTTTTCCTTTCGCTCCGCTGGGAATCGAACCTCGGAACTTCCGATTACCAGTCGGGTGCTTTCCCATTAAGCTACTAGAGAAATTGAGAAAAGAAACATTTTAAAGAAAATACAAGCATTATTTTGCTAGGTGGTACAAGTTGAATTTTTCAAGTAATCTGTATAATTATCAGAGATTAACAGAAATTTTTATCGTTTTTTCAGACTAGATAGATTTATGAATTGAAAAAAAAAAATTTTCTGGAAAAAGATTTTCTCTATTCGCTCCGCTGGGAATCGAACAGCAGAACTTCCGATTGCTAGTCGGGTTCTTTCCCATTAAGCTACTAGAGAGATCGAGAGAAGAATCTTTTTTCAGAAAATAAACGCATTATTTTGCTACGTGGTACAAGTTAAAATTTTCAAGGAATCTGTATTATCATCAGGAATAACAGAAATTTTTAACTTCTTTTCAGACTTGATAGATTTATGAATTAAAAAATATTTTTCTTCTGAAAAAAAGATCTTTTCCTTTCGCTTCGCTGGAAATCGAACCACAGAACTTCTCCATTAATCGAGAGAAGAAACTTTTTTCAGAAAATACATGCATTATTTTGCTAGGTGGTACAAGTTAAAATTTTCAAGGAATCTGTGTTATCATCATAGAGTAACAGAAATTTTTAACGTCTTTTCAGACTAAATGGATTTATGAATTAAAAATTATTTGTAATTTTTTTTTCTGAAAAAAGAGCTTTTCTGAAATAATATATATAATAATAAATCTTTCTTTCAAATAATAATTCTACCCTAAAAACTGCTTGAAGTACTCCATTAAAATTTAGAAGAGTGAACTTCAAAATTGTGAAGAATTCTGACTTGGAAGAGGGATTTTTTCAAATTCCTTTCCCCAAAATCTGAATGATAATTCTTTTAAAAATTCCCATTCCATGTAACAAATTCCCTGTTCCAGGCAAAATTATATTTCTTTACCGTAACTCCTGTCCTGGAATAAAAACAATAATTATTTTCTAAAACTCCCTTATCTCATAATGAAAAAAAATTCTTTCTCTCATAAAGTGTAAATATGTTTCTAAATTTTCAGAATCAGCCAAAATCGAATTTTGTTTATCAGCCTAACAAATTAACAATATCAGTCTAAAAGTCTGTTAAATACAAAAATTAATACACATATTTTCTATTTTTCTTATATAGATCAAAATAAAAATTCAAAAAATTGCGAATAAACTTAAAAAACTAGAATAGGGCGGGTAGAAAAAATATTTTCAACAAAATAAGTATTTTCACAATAAACGCAATTTATTTACAGACATCCTCCTACATATACAGGTTTATAAAAAAAATATTTATATCGCTCTACATCAGCGGCTTATTATTAATTTTATGCATGTTCCCTATTTTCCTAAAAGAGTTTCTTAAAAACGGATCAATATTTAAACGCCATAATTAACAAAAATACTATTTTGAAAATAATACGGAAAATGAAAGAATTTAAATTATTTCTGTAATTGCAACAGAATGCAATAAAGTCGATCTCGAAGAAAAACATAATTTAATTCGCACAATAAGCAATATCCACATTCAAAATGGAATACAATCTCTTCAAAATTCTTTTTTTTCCTTTGCTTTTCTATCAAACAACAAAAAATCAGCATTTTCCAAATTGCTCAGGTAAAAAGTCACATAAAATTGGCTAGATTGAAAAAAATGAAATGGAAAAATTGAAAAAGGGCTCGTAGGTCTCGATGCATAAAGTCTACTGATACCAGCAACATTTTACTTTGGTGTCATTAATGTTAAGAATTATGTACAGACCATTTGATAAATGATTTCAGTGGTGATTTTTCGCTTAGAGTAGGCTCAACCTTTTCTCACAACTCACAAAAATCACCATGAAAATCGTCGTCAACCACATTCCTTAAATTATACTTAACATAACAATCTTACACAGACCGCAATTAATTACATGCCTAGCTCTCGCGCTTCTCTCAATTACAAATTAATTAATTATTTAATTATTTAATTATTTAGTTAATTATTTTCAAGTCAGGCATACAATACTATGGAATTTAACGGCCTATCTTATACAAATAGAATCACTTTGTCCGTCTTATACTCATTTTGCTAACTTTATAACAAATTACAGAGTTCAACAAATTACAGAGTTCAACAAATTTTCACGATCAAATAAACAGGACACTGATTATCCCAAATAACGGATCATTTTGAATAACCACGTTCTTGTCAATAAATCTTTCTCCAACTCGACAGAATTGAGCTTCGTTTTCTTATTCGAGTCGAAACTCATTTCCAGTCAGTCTCGAAATCAAAATATTTTTTAAACATTGCCCATCAGGGGCTATCCATAAATCACGTTATATAAAAATTTCAATCGGTATAATTAGATCAACATTTTTTTGATTGTTCTTTCCAACATTCTGTAAAAAAATGTCCATAAAAAGAAAGTCATTTTTTAACCATTTTTGAAATTATTACTACCCGCGAAAGTAGACATTTTTTTAATTTATTAGTTTATTTTATTTAGCAAAGGATTTCATAAAACTTCAAATATTTCAAGGAATATCATCAGATTTTATATAATTTCACGGAATTTTATATTTTAATGAAATTTGAAAAAATTTATTCACAAAAGTTGAGGGATATCAAAGGATTTGAAACATTTGAAGAGACTTAAAAATATTTCAAGTTATTTACAAACATAACATTTTTTTTAATTTTAGGATATTAGAAAAGATTCTGAGGAATTTCAAAAGATTTAAATAATTTTATCGTATTTTAAAAAATTCCAAGGAATTTTCAAAAGCTTTGAAAGACTCAAAGGAAAATAATTTTAAGGGATTTGAAAAAAATGTATGCGGTTTTAAAGCATTTCGGAAGATTCGACAAGATTTTATGGAACCGATACGATTTAATTAAATTTTAAAGAATTTATTCCCAAAAATTGAGGAATTTTAAAATCATTCCAAATATTTGAAGAGATTTTCAAATATTTCAAGATATTTCCAAATATAATTTTTTTTTTATTTGAAAGATTTTAAGGTTTTTGTAAATATTCCAAGGAATTTTGAAGAGCTTTAAAATTGCAAGGAATTTCAAAATATTTGAGATAATTTAAGGTATTTTAAAGAATTCCAAGGAATTTTCAACAAATTAAAAAATTCCGAAAATGATTATAAGGGAATATTTATTGCAATTTTATAGAGTTTCCTAGCAATTTGGAAGATTTGGAAAAATTTTATGAGAGTTGTAAGGTTTTAAGATGTTTAAACAAATTTTAAGGAATTTTCAACGGAATTCAAGAGATTTTATCATATTTTAATGAAATTTGAAATAATTTATTCCCAACAATTGAGGAATTTCAAAAGGATTTCAAACATTTGAACAGATTTTTATATATTTATAGCTTTTTTCCAAACATTACCATTTTTTTCCAAAAGTTGAAATATTTTATAGTAATTGTAAATATTTCAGGAAATTTTCAAGGGATTAAAAAAATTGCAAGAAATTTTCAATAGATTCAACAAATTTCCAGCATAAATATTTCAAGGAATATCATCAGATTTTTATGTAATTTCACGGGATTTTATGATATTTTAATGAAATTTGAAAACATTTATTCACAAAAATTGAGGGATATCAAAGGATTTGAAACATTTGAAGAGACTTCAAAATATTTCAGGGTATTTCCAAACATAACATTTTTTTTCAAGATTTTTGGATATTAGAAAAGATTCTGAGGAATTTCAATAGATTTCAATAATTTTATCGTATTTTAAAAAATTCCAAGGAATTTTCAAAAGCTTTGAAAGACTCAAAGGAAAATAATTTTAAGGGATTTGAAAAAAATGTATGTGGTTGTAAGGAATTTCGGAAGATTTGGAAGGCTTTTATAGAACCGATACGATTTTAAGATATTTATAAAAATTCAAAGAGATTTATAATGGATTTCAAGGAATTTTATAATATTTCAATGAAATTTTAAAGAATTTATTCCCAAAAATTGAGGAATTTCACAATCATTCCAAATATTTCAAGATATTTTCAAATATTTCAAGATATTTCCAAATATAAAATTTTTTTTTTTAATTGAAAGATTTCATGGCCTCTATAAATATTCCAAGGAATTTTGAAGATCTTTAAAATTGCAAGGAATTTCAAAACATTTGAAATAATTTAAGGTATTTTAAAGAATTCCAAGGAATTTTCAACAAATTAAAAAATTCCGAAAATGATTATAAGGGACTTAAAAAAATGTATTACGGTTTTAAAAATTTTCCTGCAATCTCAGGAGGTTTTAGGATATTACAAAAAATCTAAGGGATTTTCAATGGATTGCAAGGAATTTTATAATATTTCAATGAAATTTTAAAGAATTTATTTCTAAAAATTAAGGAATTTCAAAATTATTTTAAACATTTCAAGAGATTTTTAAATATTTCCAAGCATTACCAGTTGTTTTTTGAAGAATTTGAGATTTTATGTTATTTGTAAATTTTCCAAGGAATTTTCAATAAATTAAAAAAATTCCGAAGGTATTGATTTTAAGGGATTTAAACAAATTTATTGCAATTTTAAAGAGTTTCTTAGAATCTCGGAAGATTTGGAAAAATTTCATGAGATTTGTAAGGTTAAAGGATATTAAAAAAAATCTAAAGGAATTTTCAACAGCTTTCAAGAGATTTTATATTTTAATGAAATTTGAAAGAATTTATTCTTAACAATTGAGGAATTTCAAAAGGATTTCAAACATTTGAACAGATTTTTATATATTTAAATCTTTTTTCCAAAAGTTGAAAGATTTTATAGTAATTGTAAATATTTCAGTGAATTTTCAAGGAATTAAAATTAAAAAATTGCAAGAAATTTGAAAAGATTTGCAATAATTTAGGATATTTAAAAAAATTCCAAGGAATTTTCAACAGATTAAACGACAAAAGAGATTTTCAACGCATTTGAAGAATTTTTATAATATTTTTATGAAATTTCAAAGAATTTATTCCCGAAAATTGAGAGATTTCAAAGGATTTAAAACTTTTAAACTGATTTTTAAATATTTCACGGTATTTCGCTCATTACATTTTTAAAAATTTGTTCAAAGATTTTATTGGTTTTAATACCTTAATGAAATTTAAAAGAATTTATTGACAGGAATTGAGGAATTTCAAAATTATTTCAAACATTTCAAGAGATTTTCAAATATTTCAAGATATTTCCCAATATTAAAAAAAAATTCTTTTTAATTTGAAAGATTTTATGGTTTTTGTAAATATTCCAAGGAATTTTGAAGAGCTTTAAAATTGCAAGGAATTTAAAAAAATTTGAGATAATTTAGGATATTTTAGAGAACTCTAAGGAATTTTCAAAAATTAAAAAAATTCCGAAGGTGTTGATTTTAAGGGATTTAAACAAATTTATTGCAATTTTAAAGAATTTCCTAGCAACTCGGAAGATTTGGAAAAATTTTATGAGATTTGTAAGGTTTTAGGATATTTAAAAAAATTCTAAAGGAATTTCAACAACTTTCAAGAGATTTTTATGATATTTTGATGAAATTTGAAAGAATTTATTCCCAACAATTGAGGAATTTCAAAAGGATTTCAAACATTTGAACAGATTTTTATATATTTATAGCTTTTTTCGAAACATTACCATTTTTTTTCCAAAAGTTGAAATATTTTACAGTAATTGTAAATATTTCAGGGAATTTTCAGGGGATAAAAAAATTGCAAGAAATTTGAAAAGATTTGAAATAATTTAAGATATTTTTAAAAATTCCAAGGAATTTTCAACAGATTCAATAAATTAGAATTTAGGATTTTGAAGAAATTTTATAATATTTTAATGAAATTTCAAATAATTTATTCCCGAAAATTGAGGTGATTTCAAATTATTTCAAACTTTTAAACAGATTTTTAAATATTTCAAGTTATTTTCAAATATTTCAAGGTATTTCCAAACATTAAATTTTTTTTCAAGATTTTAGGATATTAGACAAGATTCTAAGGATTTGAATAGTACGAATCAGAAAGAGATATCAAAGGATTTTAAAGATAAAACATTTAAAATAATTTATGGAATTTTAAATAATTCCCGCAAATTTTCAAGAGATTTAAAAATTCAAAGAATAATGATTTTAAACGATTTGTAAAAATGTCATGCTTTTGAAGGATTTTAAGGACATATGAAGTTTTAGGATATTTAAAAATTTTTAAAGGGATTTGCAGTGGGTTTTATCAGATTTCCTAGGATTACAGTAATTTTAAAGGATTTTAAAGGATCTTAAAAAGATGTTTTAAGTAATCTTAAGTAATTTTATAATACCTTAATGAAATTTGAAAGAATTTATTGACAGGAATTGAGGAATTTTAAAGTATTTCAAATATTTCAAGGTATTTCCATAGATTATATTTTTTAAACATATTTTAAAAAATTTAGGATATTTTAAAAAGATTTCTAGAAATTCTAAAGGATTTCACAGATTTAAAAAGATTCCAATGAATTTTCGAAAGCTTCAAAATAATTGCAAGGTATTTCAGAAGATTTAGAAGATGGAAAATACTTTAGTGTATTTCAAAATATTCCATGGAATTTTCAAGACATTACAAAAATTTAATGTAATATCATCAAGATTTCAAGGTAATTTATAATATTTTTATGAAATTTCAAAAATTTAAGATTTCCGGATATTTGAACAAAATCCCAAAATCATTTCATATTTTTAAGTTTATCGGTCTTTGCACAGATTAAACAGAAAGTAAAATTATTAAAAACCTTCACTAAAGTGTTTCTATCTTCTAAATTGTTATTAAAAATATAAATTCAACTGATTTGGTCAAACATTCAACAATAATTAAATAATTATCTTTCCTTTTATTTCAATAACTTTCAATTATTTAGTAATTCAGGTGTCTCAGTTTGCAAGCAACTAAATTTAATTTAATGAGACACGGCTGAAAATATTTGATAAAAAATTGGCAAAAAATTTTGTTACGTAATTTATGGATGACCCCTAAAAAAGATGTTTAAAACTGGGTCTGGCTTCTTTAAAATCTCTGGTAGCGGTAAAAATCTAATTTTCAGGTAATACAAAAACAAAACTAAATAATCAAAATCTGTTTCGCTCTCTCTCTCTCTCTCTCTGATCACAAAGTTAAGTTCTCTTTGAGACTTTTTTCGATCAATAAGTTTGTTCGTTCAGAAAATAAATAAATGAATAAAAATAGATGTCAGTCTAAATAATGAATGACTAAATTATCCAATATCCTCGATTTTCAAAACGAGAAAACTTACGACTCAACCTGTTTCTCGTTTAGAATTCCATTCGTCACCGGACCCTCTTTCTCCGTGGGTTCTTTCGTCTCCACAATTTTCTTCTCCACAATTTTCTTCTCCAAATTGCCTGGAGTTTCTGAATTCTCTTCCTTTGTCTCCAAATTTTCTTTCGACTCTGAAGTTCCTTCCTCTGAAGATACATCCATCGCCGAAATTTCAGTTCCTTTCACTTCCTCCGTTGGGCTCTCATCAGTTTCCATCATCTCCACTTCTTTTTTATCGTCAGTTGTTTTTATTTCAGTTTCTGCCACATCAGATTTGTCCGTTTGCTCTGCTACCTTCTCATCAGAAGTTACATCCACATCATCAGTTTCTGCAACATCAGATTTCTCCGGTTCTGCTTTTTTCTCATCGGAAGTTACATCCACCTCATCAGTTTCATCAGATTTCTCCAGTTCTGCTTCCTTCTCATTTGAAGTTACATCCACTTCATCAGTTTCTGCAACATCAGATTTCTCTGGTTCTGCTTCCTTCTCATCTGAAGTTACATCCACCTCATCAGTTTCTGTAACATCAGATTTCACCAGTTCTGCTTCCTTCTCATCTGAAGTTACATCCACTTCATCTGCTTCTTTATCATCTGAAGTTATATTCACCTCCTCGGATTCTGCCACATCAGATTTCTCCAGTTCAGCTTCTTTATCATCTGAAGTTACATCCACCTCATCAGTTTCTGTCACATCAGACTTGTCCATCTCTGTTTCTTTATCTGTTGCAACATTCACCTCCTCTGTTTCTTTATCATCTGATTTTTTCTCATCTGATTCTTTCTCATCTGATTCTTTCTCATCTGAAGTGACATTCACATCCTCAGTTTCTTCCTTCTCCTGAGTTTCCGCCTCCAAAGGTTTCTTCTCCGAAGCATCTTTCGTTTCCGAAATGTCCTTCAGAGTTTCCTTCTCTTCCTCAGTGACGTCCACATCCTCCGATTCACTCTCCTTACTCTCAACATCATCACTCTCTTCCGCCTCCTCAGTTTCCACCACATTGTCCATTTTCTTGCACCCACCTTGACTACAATGCCGCTTGAGATACCTTTCCGAGGTGAAAGAGAGCTCGCATTTACTACACTTAACAAATGGATAATCGTTGCCATGAATCAGAGCAATATGATCCTGCAAGGTACGATTATTGGTGAAACCCTTCTTACAGACTTTACAACTGTCCCTGTTGGAATGCATTCGCACATGATATCGCATGTGTCTGTGACTGATAAGTTTGTGACAAATCTCGCACTCCTCATCTTCCCTGACGTGAACCTCGAGTTTGTGACTATTCGCGAGTTTGGCGCTCGAGAAAGCTTTTTTGCAGATGTGACAAGGATAACCAAGCCCGTCGTGATAAGCCTCGTGCTTGGCTGCATAGTCAAAACGTAAAGTTTTGCCGCAAATTCGACAGGAGGGTCTGATGTGGTCTTTCGTCAAGTGTGCTCTTCTCTGAATGCCGCTGAAGAATCGCATTTTACAGTAGTAGCATAAATAGGGGGCCTGGGGGACTAAATGTTCTCGTCTCACGTGAGCGTCAAAGTTCGCCATCTTCACTTTCGACTGGCAACAGTGGCAGGTGACATCCTGCAGATCATGGAAATCCTTTCCCTGATTGACGTCGCAAGTGTGTGAGGAATATTCTTTACTATTTAGAAAGCTCGCGTCGCAGTAGCCGCACTGAAGCCAGAGAGGATGATACTCTTGAACGTGGGTGAGAAAACTTTGCGCTCCTCGGAAAGTTTTTCCACAGGGACACTCTTGACGAGCGGGACGTTTTTCATGAGTGGCCATGTGCTTCGTCAAGTCTTCCTTCGTTTGGAAGAGTTCAAGGCAGGTGGCACATCTGTAAAGGTCCACGTCTAAAGGATCTGGTGTCCTGCTCTCGATTTCCTGAGATTTAGGTCCTTCGACTGGGTCGACGTTCATGGGTTCGGGTTCAGTGACGTTTATTTGACTGTCGTCCTCGATGTCCACATCCTCGTCATCCTCGGCAACCTGCCAATCAGAGGGCACAATTGTCATTATGTCCATAAATTTATACTGATTAGTATGAGATATTAGAAAACAGGGACCCGACCGAAACTTTCGTTTCGCTTCGTTACTGAAAGCAGGGTTTACAGCGCAAAATAAGCTGAAAAAAACTATTTTTGGTATAAAATTCAAATACTTTTTTGTTGGAAATTCATCTTTTTTGGTTGAAAATTCAAGTACCCAGTTGGAAGTGGAACTACTTCAGGGTGTCTACTCAAATCCTGGAAAAAAATTCCCTGACACTTCCAGGTTTTTTTCCAGGTATAATTTTTGATAGCATGTAGCCATTCAAATATTTCGCATATTTTAAAACAATCGACTCGGATATGTATACAGTTTTGCGAATTTATTGTAAATAATGTTTTTTTTTCAGTTTCTAAGAATTCAATTAATATTACTAAAAACTAAAAACATAATTAATGATAATGATGATAATAATGATAAAAACATGCAGTGCATGTTTTTGTAACTGAAAAAGATCAATTTTCAAAATGGCTGAATTTTGAACAAAAAAAGATCAGTTTTCAACAAAAATTAAAAAGTTAAATTTTCAATAAAAAAAATGAATTTTCCAGAAAAAAACAGACTTATTTAAAAAACAAATTTAATTAAATTTCCAACCAAGTAGTTTTATTTTCAAGCAAAAAGATAAATTTTCAACTAAAATGATGAAATATTAACTGGAATACTTGAATTTTAAACCAAGAAAATGAATTTTCTACCACAAAGACGATTTTGGTAAAAGAGTTTTAGTTGATAATTCATGTATTTGGATGAAATTCAATTAGTTTAGTTGAAGATTAATCATTTGAGTTAAAAATTAACTTTAGCTATTCCATTTTTGTGTGGAAAACTTACCTTTTTTGATAAACAAGTAATCTTTTTCGTTAAAAAATTATCTGTTTAATAGAAAATTTAACGATTCTATTTTTGGTTGAAAATTTATCATAGTGATTAAAAAATAATTTCTTTGATTGAAAATTAATTAATTTTTCTGAAAACTCGCTTTTTTTTTAATTTACTTCTCTAACTGCAAATTGAAATATTATAATTTTGGTTTGAAAATTTAGCTTTTTTACTTTAAAATTGAATTCTTTTATTAAGAAATCATTTTTTTTTGTTATGAAAAAAATCCATTTTTTGGAAACTTCATTTTTTGTTGGTTGCAAATTTATTTTTCTGGCATTTTAGCTATTCTAATCTTGGTTGAAAATTTATTTTTTTCGATGAAAATTCACAAATTTGGTTGAAAATGAGTCTTTTTTGGCAGAAAATTAATCTTTTGGGTTGAAAATTCAACTATTTGGTTGAAGATTCATCATTTTAGTTAAAAATTCATTTCTTTAGTTGAAAATGTATCTTTTTGACTTGAAAACACAACTAAAAAGTGTTTTAAATATATTTAGAAACAAAATTTATTTTGTATTATTATTATCAATTTTCTAGGTGTATGGTTGGATTTATACCTAAAAGAATTTAGAAATTGGGATATTGTAGCAACCCTGAATAAGGCCATTACGTAACATTTTTTGTATCATGTTTAAAAATATAAGACGTTTTTTAAATGAAAAAAAAGGTTTTCAAGATGAAGTATTGTCAAGAAATAAATAAAACAATATTTTGATGCAACACTGAATGCTTCTCAAATATTTTTTTAGAGACACAAATATTCAAATTACTGACAAGAAAAGAAGTATTATCAGTTTGCTTTTGAATTTATATAAATATAACTTTTATAAGATACTTCAGAAAATTAACAAAGATTTTTGAATATTTCAGATGTGTCAAAAAAGAATCTAGAAGATTTTAAAGACATTTTTTTATTTTATTGGATTTTTAGAAAATCAGGGTGTCTACTCAAATCCTGGAAAAAAATTCCCTGACAATTCCAGGTTTTTTCCAGGTATCCCAAGTTTTTTCCAGGTATAATTTTTCATAGCATGTAGCTTTTCAAATATTTCTCATAACAATCGACTCGGATATGTATACAGTTTTGCAAATTTATTGTAAATAATATTTTTTTTTTTAGTAATTCAATTAATATTACAAGATATTCTTAAATATTTTAGCGCGATCAACTAATTAAATAATACTAAAAACCTAATTAATGATTTCTTGAATTTTTCTCTTAAACTCCATGAATTTGAATAATAATTCAAATAAATTTTTATTTTATATACTTATACTTAAAATGCAGTGCATATTTTGGTGACTAAAAAAGATCAATTTTCAAACAAATAGCTGAATTTTGCACAAAAAAAGATCAATTTTCAGTAAAAAAAATGAATTTTCCAGAAAAAACAGACTTATTTAAAAAACACATTTAATTTAATTTTCAACCAAGTAGTTTTATTTTCAAGCAAAAAGATAAATTTTCAACTAAAATTATGAATACTTAGCTGGAATACTTGAATTTTAAAACAAGAAAATTAATTTTCTACCCCAAAGACGATTTTTCAACAAAATACATGTATTATCAACTGAAATGATTAATCTTAAACTGAAATAATTGATTTTTTAACCAAAAAGATGAAAAAACTAATTTGCAACAAAAACAAAACTAATTTTCAACAACATTGTTACATTTTCAAACAAAGTGACGAATCTTCAACTGGAATAATTGAATTTTCAACCAAAAAGATTAATTTTCTACCAAAAACGCGATTAAAAAAAAAATACATCAGTTCACAATAATTTTGAACTAAAAAAGATCAATTTTCAAACAAATAGCTGAATATTGAACTAAAAAAGATGAGTTTTCAACCAAAAATGAAATAGTTAAATTTTCATGTAAAAGCAATTAATTTTCCACACAAAAAAGATTATTTTAAAAACAAATTCAATTTAACTTTCAACCAAGTAGTTTTATTTTTAAGAAGAAAGATAAATTTTCAAATAAAATGATGAATACTTAGCTGGAATACTTGAATTTTAAACCAAGAAAATGAATTTTCTACCACAAAGACAATTTTTCAACAAAATACATGAATCTTCAACTAGAATAATTGAATTTTTAACCAAATAGATTAATTTTCTAACAAAAACGCGATTTTTCACAAAAATACATTAGTTCACAATTAAACAGTTGAATTTTAAACTAAAAAAGATCAATTTTCAAACAAATAGCTGAATATTGAACTAAAACAGATCAGTTTTCAACCAAAAATGAAATAGTTAAATTTTCATTTAAAAGAAATTAATTTTCCACACAAAAAAAAATTATTTTAAAAACAAATTCAATTTAACTTTCAACCAAGTAGTTTTATTTTTAAGAAAAAAGATAAATTTTCAACTAAAATGATGAATACCTAGCTGGAATATTTAAATTTTAAACCAAGAAAATGAATTTTCTACCACAAAAACGATTTTTCAACAAAATACATTAATTTTCGCCGGAAATGATCAATCTTTAACTGGAATAATTTATTTTTGAACCAAAAACAAGAATTTTCAACCAAGAAGATTATTCTTAATAAATAAGACGAATTTTCAACATTCACTTAAAAATTAATGTTTAACATTAAATTACAAACAACAAGATTAATTTTCAATCCATAAGATTAATTTCTACTAAAAAAGTGAAAATTTTCTAAAAAATAATAAATAATAAAATAATTGAATGAAAAAATAATGAAAATAGTAAAAAAGATAAT
>CAKNXH010059205.1:41386-53239 GCA_932178445.1 Andricus quercusramuli | reverse complement strand
TCGATAAAAAACATTTCAACAAGATATTTCAAGCCTCAATAACAGTAGATTAATTTTCAATCAAACAATTGCATTTATAATAAAAAAAGATGAGATTTTGACGATAAGAAATGCATTTTTAAACCAGAAACGAATTTTCAACAAACGAGAATCAAACAGTTGAATATCTTAACAAAGTCATTGAATTTTCAACAAAAACAGAATGCCACCTTATGTAATTTCTCGATGACCCCCAAAACTTGAACTTTAGTTCATCGAAAATTCCCTGACTCTTTCAATGTTTCCCGATATTCCCTGACCAGTTTTAAAATCCCTGACTCTCTGGAATTCCCTGACCTGTAGCAACACTCTTTAAAAAAAGGGAGCCTGATAATTTTGTGATAATAATATAATAATAATAATCAACAGTATAGACAAAAACAAATGTAAAATTTACTTTGAAATATGTTATTCTAGAAAATGAAAAATAATCAAAAAAAGCTTAAATAATTAATATAAATGGATAAAATCTCGATAGGAATATAGAAGGATCAATCTAACGGATTTCTTTTTCAGGTTTTCGTTCACAGCGAGAAGGTGAAAGTCGTTGATCGCGAAGTTTGTTGGACCGGTCGAGTCAGCTGAGAACAAGGATGTGTGGGTGTGCATGCGTGAACGTTTTATTCAGTAAAAAGTTTCGTTCAACCATATCAGCGATTCTTCCCGAAAACGCGAAATCCGCAATTCAAGGCACGAAACTACGAAAAAACGATTTCTTTTACTGCCTAAGTCATAAAAAGTTGAAAAGTCTGTCTGAAAAACCTTTTTAGCTTTATATCTTTTCTGGTAAAACGAGTTTTAACTCTCGAAATGGAGCAACAAACTTGAGATTTTTCTGTACACCGAAAAAAATATTAGAATTTGGTATTTATTAGAATAGAGGTTAGAATATGTAAAAGTGGAGATTAATTTCTTTCAATTTAAATAAGAGAAAAGCGGGGAGAAAAGTAAATTTCGAATAAAATATCGGATTTTGAGGTCGAAAATCTAAATTTCAAATAAACACAAACCGGAATCTATTATGTATGAAATGAACCATTTATTTTGTCCCCAGACATTCAAGAAAATCCGAACATTCTAACGAACTAATATAAACAGAATCATTTCTCCAATGTGGACAATCAGGACCATCTTGACCGTTAGAAAGTGAATATCAGATATAGGTTAACTTCGGAATATTGAAATTGTCAACTGAAAATCTCGTCAAACTGGATAATTAAAATGAATTGGAATATTGTGACTTTTAAACTTCAAACTAAACAAGAACACGCCTAACCTCAAAGTTGAAACGAAAAGAAAGACAACTAAATTTACAAATAAAAGACTTAACCTCAAAACAAAGTTTGACAAAAATCACAACAATAAAGTAATTCTGACTTGATTTATGTTCCTGTTCAGTAATAATAACTTAACGGTCAGTGAATATTTTAACCGACTTTGCGTTTTGGAGTAAAATTTAGATGTCAACACAGAGAAAAACGCTGAATATTATTGATAAAATTGAAGGTGTTAACATACCGTTGAAGAAAAAACGCGATGAGTCAGTCGGTCGCGGCCGGTTGAATTTCCCTCGTACGCAATCAAACAATAAAACGCACACAAATTTCCTCGTTGTCACACGACAAACTATCTTTTAGCAGTTTTCCACAACATGACTTCCGTCCGCACGTTGCAGATTTTTTGTTATTTTGATCGAGAATTATTAAATTGAATCACACATGTGTGAACGGCGTTAAAACGGCGGCGCCCGCACACCGAATCATCCGAAACGAATTGTCAAAAAACCGAATTTCGTACAACTGCCGAACACCCGAACCACTACAGCCGAAGTGTAGCACGGCACTGACTCGCCGCTCACCAGGCGATAAACAAACTCGGTTCTCCCACCTTCCCCCACCAGCCGCGCCAGGAGCGAAACGCGCAGGCTCCAAGTTCCCCCTCGTATTTCAATTTTTGGCGAAACTGAAAATTCAGGTATTTCTTATCATTCGTGGATTTAGTTTATTATTTTCTACCTCGTTTTTTATCAGAAGGGACCACTGAAATTTCATATCATTACGTAATAGAGTGGTCCAAATTTTTGCACTCTCATCATAATAAGGAGGCATAAGTTTTATGTGAAAACTGACTGACACTTTTAGGGTCCAAAAAGAAATACCAAGTTCGTTACCCAGCATTTTTTTGGTTAACGGTTCTGATTTTAACCACAAAAAAAATAATAAAAAATTCCATTTTGCGGTCAAACTATGCAAAATACGAAAAAAGACAAAAAAATAAACATTGTTAACCAATAAAAGAATTATAAATTTGTTATCAATAATTTATTGATAAGACGCGTAGTTTTTGTTTTATCCGTGAAAAACAACTTTAAAAACATTTTTCAAAAAAGTTTTGGACAACTGACAAATGCTGGGAAAAAAATGAATAGACGAAATTTAATCAACCAAAAAAAGAGCTAAAAATTTGTTAGTAGTATTTTTTGATAGGACGCGTAGTTTTTGTTTTAATCGAAAAAATTACAATAAAAAAAAATTAAATGAAATTTTTGGAAAAATGACGCAAGGTACGAAAAAATTAATAGACTTGAGTTGTTCAACCCAAAAAGATCTACAAATTTCTTATAAATTTTGTTATAAAAATACATGAAAAATAATTTTTTTTAAATGACACAAGATACAATCAAATTTTCATTAACAAAATGTTTCGTCTAAATTATATCTACAAATGGGCATGAAACCACTTCACGCTAGGAAAGGTATTTTTTGTTTAAATCGTAAAAAATAACATTGAAAACAAACGAATTAACTTAAATTTATGAAAAAACTGCACATGATGCAATTTAATGTTTAATAATAAAATTGTTGGCCTGAATTAGTTGTAAAAATTTGCTTTCGACATTTTTTTCATGGTATGCGCTCTTTTTGTAATAATAAAAACAAGACAATAAAAATACGTCTGTTTCAATATCAATGCATATTATGAATTGTTATAATATACATTATTTATTGAAATGATACATTTTTCAATGTAGCTGCGAATAAAGATTAATGCCAAATAGCGAACAACTGTTCAAGTAATCATGAAGAATAGCATTTCTTTTTATTATTTAATATAATAGAGTTGAACGTAATATTGAAAATTTTGCGTTATGGAGGAATTTTTATCGAGTGCGAATCACGAGATATGTGATGCGAATGCGTTCGTTAAAGCCAAAGGAGCTTTAACAAAAGAGAATTCACAATCACTATATTACAGTTGTTGATGGTTTAACATTTCATTTTTAAAATGTCTGTGCATAAATTTGGGGGAAGCACAAAGACCGGGCGCGTGACGCGAATTATTATGTAGAAAAAAATTATCGAGCGCGAAGTGCGAGATTCAACAGACGCGCGCCGTGGCGCGCTCTTCGAGCGAAGCGAGCCTCGTGTATAGCGCACAAGGAGAATGTGCACGCGCGGCGGGCAGATTTTATTTTTCTATTTTTACTCATCCCCCCCCCCCCCCTAATTTATTTGAATCTATACATAAATGCGCCGCAAGCCCCATGAAATTTAACACGTATTTCCCATAAAAAAATACGTTTTTGTTAATTTTATTCAGAATCGTTAATATTAGGTGTATCGAGTTGAACCTCAACATTTATCTTTACAATTTACCATAGAATACGAATCAAAAATTACTTTTTTAATGTTACCCCCATTAGTCTATTTTGTAATGTGCCAAAAAACCCCAAAAGTGAAAAATTAGGTTTGGCGACTTTTTGGCGCTAATTATTATTTTTTTGCTGTTTCTTGCAATATACATTGTTTTTATTACATAAAATATTACTTTCTACTGAAAGTAAGATGTTTGACCAAATTGCTTAAACAATTTATTATTGTTTATTGCAATTTTCTCTTAGAATAGAGTTAGAAAGTCGCGGTTTCATTTGAGTTTTTCAACTCGCTTTCGCATCTTTTCAGATAGAGCGAGGAAATAATCAACTCAAGTTAAAAAATTTGTTTAAATAATTTACTATTATTTTTAATAATATTCTCTTTGAATAATTCTAAAAAAATTCTGTTTTTTTTTTTTAAGTTTGCACTTGTTGTCCACTTTTCACTTAAAGCGATATAAAAATTAATGATATTTAACAAACACAATTGTTTAAACAAATTATTAGACTTTATGACATTATGACTATCTTCTCTTATAGTAATGTCAAAAATTTGCAGTTTTTATCTGAATTTTGTAGCTTTACTTTGTCTTTTTAGTTAAGAACAATAATAAATAAACATGAGAGAAAATAATTTTTTATACATACTGAATGTAACTTTTCCTTGAAGTAGTTACTGAGAGCCATTTTGTATTATTTAATATTTTTTAAACATCAACAAAAGAAAAAAGTACTTCGTTCCGAAAAATGGAATACTATTCAAAAAATGATTCTTGTTGATGTTCATTTATCATTTGTTCATAACTAAAAAAACAAAGAAAAGCAGAAAATTTCAGAAAAAACTCCGAAACTTTCTAGCATTATTAAAACAGAATATAATTAGAAATGATAAATTATTTAAACAATTATGTATTTTTCAACTTAAATTAGTTGATACCTCACTTTTATTAGTCTAACTGAAAAATAGACAAAAAGTGAAATTTTTTTTAGAAGAAACCGCAACTTTCTAGCATTATTTAAAGAAAAATTCAGAAAAACCCGCGACTTTTCAAATATATTGGAAGAGAAAATTACTATAAACAATAATAAATTATTTAAATAATTTATTTAAACTTCTAATAACCAGTAGAAAGTAATATGTTATGTATTAAACACAATTTGCGCTAAAAAAATTGCAAAAAAATAATAATTAGCATCAAAAACTTGCAAAACCCAATTTTTCACTTATGGGGTTATTTTGGGACCCTATAAAACAGACTTATGGGGGTGAAAATCCAAAAGTAATTATGGATTCGTATTCTGTGGTAAATTGCGGAGAGAAACTTCAAGGGTCAATTCGATACACATAATATTGACAATTCTGAATAAAACTGGTAAAAACGCCTCTATATATCATTTTTTTTTAATACAATAATTTTTTGTGTGGATTCGAACAAAATTTGGGGGGAATATGCATGAAAATTAAAAAAAAATCCAATTTTTGGACCACCCTATTACGTATACATATGGGATAATATTTCCAGGGTAATTTTTTCACGAAAAAGAAGTAAAACAGGGAAAAGTGTAAAAATTTGTATTTAAACTTAGAAAAAAAAACAATCTTTTTACAATAAATTGTATAGCTTCACACATTTTTTGAACCAAATATCTTGAAATACTTTTGGAATCTTTTAAGATAACTTAAAATCTTTGAAAACCTTTGAAATTTTTCTGTTTCCTTCATATCCCATGAAATTGTAGAAAGCCGTAGAAATTCCTTGAAATAAAATTGAATTTATTTCCTAAAGTTCTTTAGAATTTTTTTAAAATTGAAAGTTCTAATCATTTTTAAAAAGAGTTGAAAATTTTTTTTAAAATGATTACTTCTGGTTACTAAGGTAATGTTTGAAAGAACTCTTACTATAGAAATTTTAATATTTTCATGGATGCCAGTATCTTTTACTAAAATAATTAAATGTGAGCATTTTCAAATTAAATCTTGAAGGATAAAAAAATTTTTAATGGACGGTTGTTTTAATGTTTAAATTTTTAAATAAAAAATACAAATTTTGATTTTATTTTGGCCTTAAAGAAAAGCTTAGGATTCTTCATTTATAGGAAAAAGTAAGGGAAAGAAGTTTGTTTGAATTTTGAATAATCTTAACATTAATTAAATATTGTATGGAATGTGTATTTACACGGAAAATATGTAACATCTAATATTAAAAACTGTCTTGAAATTCACGTTTTCATTTGTTAATATGTTAATATGTTAAAGTACGATCGTGAAATTGAATCGTTTAGAATATTTTATTGTTTTGAATATATTACGTTCATTCATATATTCATATAATTGGTAATTATTTAATATTATTTTTACAAATTAAAATTGTTCATATTTAAAGACTAGATTTTATATGCTGGTCCTTAGACTGTTGTTCCTTAGATTGTTCAATTTTACAGGTTTAAATTAAAAATGTTCTAATGGCAAACATTTTAATTATATAAATATATATATGTATGTATATTTATTTTTTCAAAAAATGCTCATAGTCAATGAGAAGGGCGTGAAAAAACCTATTAAAACTAAACTGGACAAAATATTTTTTTCGACCATTAAAAGAGTTCAAATCGCCGAGTCAAATTTTATTTTCTCAAAGACCACTGATCGCTTATTTAAAAAATGAACAATAAAAATCCCACTTTTTAACCTTGAAGCTTTTAAAGGAAAAATGATAAGCTTTCTTTTGAGATAAGAAAATTGAAAAATATGCCTTTCTTCCAAAAAAGTCAAATTTGTTTTGACTTTCATTATTAATGATCAAATGTTTATTTTTTTTAAATGCCTGCGATCAATGAAAAGGGCATGAAAACCCCTGTCAAACTGTACGGAACGACCTTTTTTTTATTGACAACAGAAGAGTTAAAAATCTCCCGATTAGATGATATCCGCGAAAATCCTAAAATTTTCACCCCCCCCCCCCCCCTTCGGTAAATAATGTAGCATGTCAAAAATTAATTGTAAGCTTTTTTCCACCAATTTTAGTTTTTACAATTTTGAACAACTAGAAACATGATGAAATCAACAGTTTAAAAACATGTAATTTTTCTAAAATTTTAATTATTTAAATTAGGAAACTTTCCTATGTATTTTTTGCAAGTTTTAGACAAAGCATTTCAGAATATTCATATTTGGTAAGGAGGTAAAAGAATGACATTTATCTCACAATAGTAATTATTTAAATTCGGCAATTGTTGTATTCTTTTTGCAATATTTCAATCACTCGAATAAACTTCACGTAATTATATTTGGTAAAGTGATAAAGATAAAAATAATGCAAAAAATCACTCTCCTCGCATAAATTGCATTACTTATTTCAGAACTTTTAATAACTTTTTGCAAGATTAAAAAAATCCCTCTTTTTTAACTTTGCTAATTTGAACAGTGGAAAATACGTCACAGATTCACGCAGTGATTTATTAACTACTTATAAAACTAATTCAATTTCAAAGATAAAATTGTTTCATTGAACCAAAATCCACTGGCAAGTTTGAAATTTTGAACCAAGTATTTACTTTAAATAACTGTGAAATTTCAACTAATGGGACATAAAAGAGGGATAGGTGTCGGGTAGGAAATGAGGGGCTTTCAGTAGTACAGGTCAACGGATTTGGTTGGCGATGCGGGGGTAGCCGGCAGAGTAGGTATCGATTTTTTCAAATAAAAATGTTTACATGCATGTAGTTTATTTTGAAATAAGAAAAAGACTTTCGCAAAATTGATTTTTTTCTAGTTTAATCTGATTCCCTCTAGTTATTTTCTTATCTATTTTGAAATACACTTCAAAATGAGGATGAGAGGGCTAATTCTTAAAGTGACTTTTGTATTAACGATAAAAAAGGCGGAAGAGTGCTCTAAGATTCGACTTTCAAAACTCAACTTTTAACTTTTAACTACGAACCGAAAAGCCTTAACAAGTTCCAGAACGTGTACTTAATTTGAAAGCTTGGATTAAGAACTTTCAAATTCCGTGCTGTAGATTCGTAAAAGTTTTAATGATTTTCGGTTTCTAAATTATACGTACGTACCTTATTATCAAAGTGAATTTCCTCCATTTTGATCCCAAGTTGATGGTAAAGATTTAAAATAAATTCTTAAGAATATTTAGAACAAGAATTTCGATGAACGATTTAAATAAATAATATTGAAATTATGAGATTATAATAATACAAATAATGTTATGTATTCTCTTCCGGCATAGTTTATATGCCGGAAGAGAAAATTAAAACCCGGCATATTTTTTGAAAGGCAATACTCGACCAATTTTCTAGTTCAGATATGATAAAATAGCTAAATTTTTTTTAACCAGGAGAATTTTTTTCTAAAATTATAATTTTCGAATTTTTCTCGTAAACTGACGTAAACGATGCAAGATATCACAATAGAGCAAGATATATTTTTTGTGGAATTTTTTGAATGTGCAAACTATTTTGTTAGGAAAAGTATTTCTTTTCCTTATAAAATACCAGAAACAAATTTGCAAAAAATATTTTGTGTGTGTGTGTGTGAAATTCTACTTTTTATATTTAAAAAAAAAATGTAACAACTTTGTAAATTTTAAACATTTTTAAATTTTCCCGGCGGACTTTTTAGTTGGAAATTCAACTATTCATTTTTTCTTGAAAATTGATCTTTTTTAGTTGATAATTTAGCATACTTAGAAATTCCTGCATTTTGTTAAAAACTCAAATTTTTTGGGAGAAAGTTATTCTTCTTGGATTAAATTTCATTTCTTTGTTTAAAAAAAAAACTTTTTAAAAAAATTCGTTTTTCTTTGCTTGAAAATTTATCTTTTTTCATTCAAATTTCAACTATATACATATTTGGGAATTCCCGTATTCGGTTGAAAACTAATATTTTATGGGAATTAATTATTTATCTTATTTGAAAATTAATTTTTTTCGACCAAAAAGATTAATTTTCTGCCAAAAAAGACAAATTTTCAACAACAACAAATATTCATTTTAAACCAAACATTTGCAATTTGAATTTCAAAAAATGATGAAGTTTCTATCAAAAGAGATGAATTTTCAAACTAAAAAAAAACAAATTTTCAATAAAATTGTTGAATTTGCAACCGAAAAAGATTTTCCAGTCCGGAATAAAAAAAATTGTACGCAAATTATAATTTGAATGAATGAAAACCTTTTAATATAAAACAAAAATTTCGAATGACTATTTTTATTTATTTATTTTTTTAATTACTTTGAGGTTATACAAATATAATTTTCCTAAGTTTCTCGAGAAAATTCAAAAAGATGTTTGAAAATTTCAGATAAGCCGAAAAAGTTTGTAGAAAATTTCTAAGAATTTTTTTTATTTCACAGGATTACAATTTTATGGAAAATTTGAGTCGTTTAAGAGATATTTAAGATTTTTTGACGCTTGAAAAAAAAGTTAAGAATATTTTATGAATATACTAACTCGAATTATCATTTCTAACATTGTTATGAAATCTTCTAGATTCATTTCTGACAATTTTGGAAATCTTTTGTAATGTTTTATAACCTTTTTAAACATTCTTTTAAAATTAATTTTTAAAAGTAAAAATTACTTTAAATATTCCCAGGAATCTTAAAAAAATTTTGTTATTATATTGAAATCTTTAAAAATTAATATTAATATTTATTATTGGTTCCTAACCAAAAAGGCAAAGAGAAGTTGAAAATTTCAGAAAAACCCGCACCTTTGTAGGATTACTCTAAGAGAAGATAATCGTAAACCATAATAAATTGTTTAAACAATTATGTTTGTTAACTAGCATTAACTATTACCTCACTAAGTGAAAAGTGGACCAAAAGTTGGAAATTTCAGAAAATACCGCAACTTTCTAACATTATTCAAACAGAATATTATTAAAAATAATAATAAATTGTTTTAACAATTATGTTTATTATCGTGTTTTAATTATTACCTAACTCAAATTGAAAAGTGGAATAAAAGTAGAAAATGTTAGAAAACACTGTTACTTTCTAGCATTATTTTAAGAGAATATTATTATAAATAATCGCGACTTTCTAACTCTATCTCATTATCAGCATAACGTAGCATTTTATGTATTAAAAACAATTTGTATTTATAGAAACATTTAAAAAAAACATAATCAGCCCCAAAAACTCGCGAAACCCAATTTTTACTTTATGGGATTTTTGGGATCCTATAAAACAGACTTGTGGGGGTAACATTTGAAAAATAATTATTCATTTGTATTCTATTGTATAAAAATCATTGAGAATTTTCCCAGGAATCGCAAGAAAAGTTTTTTATTTTCTTGAAGCCTTTCAAAATTAAAAAAATTTATTATTTTGAAACCGTTCCAAATTTTTAATTCAAAATATTCAAAAATTTATATTATTTTCAACTTCTTAAAAATCCTTTTAAGTATGTATTAAATTAATTTTGAATTTTTTTAAAACTTCTAAATATGTTTCTTAAAATCACACGAATTTTTTATGAAACTTTGTAATCTTGCTAAATGAAAATTTTTGCATTAAAATCGTCTGCATGCTTTTTTCGAGATTTCAGGAAATAATTTAAGATGTTTTGAAATCCTTTTAGATATTCTCTTGAACTTTATTTTTCAAAATAAAAAATCAGTTTAAATTTTGCAGGGAATACAAATTTCTTTACTATCGTGAAACCTTTTTATTTTAAATTTTATTTTAAATTAAAATATAATATTCAATAAAAATGATTCTTTATTTGCAAAAGTAGCTTCATATTACTGTAATTAAC
Source organism: Andricus quercusramuli (assembly GCA_932178445.1). Lineage (NCBI taxonomy): Eukaryota > Metazoa > Arthropoda > Insecta > Hymenoptera > Cynipidae > Andricus > Andricus quercusramuli. The sequence goes on along the minus strand of CAKNXH010059205.1, from coordinate 42,770 downwards.
TATTTGGTTGAAAACTATTTTTTTTCGTTTGAAATTAATTGTTTTAACTGAAAATTTTACTGTTATATTATTGGTTAAAAATTGATCATTTTTGATTGAAAATGTATCTATTTTTTTTTTAATTCGTTCTTTTTGGTAGAAAATTGTACAATTGGGCAGCAATTTCTCTCTCTGTTGAATGACAAATCTTCATTAATTGAAAATTAAACTCAGGTTGAAAAGTCGTATTTTTTGTTGAATTCAACTGTTTTCAATTAAAAATTAAAATCGTTTCTGGTTGAAATACCAAACACTACATTTTTCGTTCAGAATTCGTCTTTTTTTAAATTAAAATTTAATTGCTTGGCTCAAAGTTAAACTCTTTGGTTAAAAATTAATTTTTTTGGTTGATGATTCATTATTTTAATTCAAAATTCACCTTCTTGGTTGCTGAGACATTTTGTTGAAAATTCGTTATTTCTTTGGTTGAAAATGAATTTTCTTCACCAAGAATTTTACTATTCCAGTTGAAACTTTAAATATTTTGTTGAATATTTTGTTGCTGTTAAAAATTATATTTTTCTTAAACTTTTGAATTAAAATGTTACTATTGTTTTCAAAATTACTTTTTTTGTTTGTTGAAAATTGATCTTTTTTAGTTGAAAATCCATGTATTTTTATGAAAATTCATATTTTTCGGTAGAAGTTAATCTTCTTGGTTGAAAATTCCTCTTTATTTTACTTAAAATAAATAACTATATCAAGTATGTATGTATGTATGTATATTTGAACTCTCCCTTTTACGGGTTTGAGGGCCTCCGCTCCCTGTACATATGTTTACATTTCATCCTTAGTCTACCTTAACCGCTACTTATTTTCTAGTGCAACGCCTTACATAATAACAATCATATTAATACTATTCTTATACTACAGACAATGAGCGATCTTCCCGGGCTTCCGTTTTCTCTTACCATCATATGCATTTTCATCGATTTAAAGATTTTAAATTTTCACAAGTTACTTCCCTTTAAACAGGATTTCCCGTTTGGCTCTGCCCTGATCCCTTGCTTTCTCTTATTTCTTCCAGTTTTTTCATCCACATCACTCCCTGTCCATTACCATCCAATATCCATCTCACACATTCATCCACACTCAACTGTCCATCTTCATCTCCTGTACACCTCTCTAACACATGTGCCCATGACTCCACTTCGTACCCACATACTCTGCATAGATTGTTCTCTTCATCCATCCAATATCTACAAGCTCTCACTCCTTCTCCCATTCTAAACCGTATCACCCTATTCCATTTGTCTTCCTTTTTCATCTTTTGCAAATATTCTGGTTCCGTCACCCCTTTGACCATCATATACCATCTATTGTACTTCGAATCCATAATCTTTCT
>CAKNXH010059205.1:23690-37603 GCA_932178445.1 Andricus quercusramuli | reverse complement strand
ATTGGTCACAGAAATAATGTAAGGTAACACTCCTACCCCTTTTCCAACGCCTTGTGCGGGCGGGAAGGCACCCCTGTGACAGGTCACAAAAATAATGTACGATAACACCCCTACCCCTTTTCTAACGCCTCGTGGGGGCGGGAAGGCACCCCTGTGACAGGTCACAAAAATAATGTAAGGTAACACCCCTACCCCTTTTCCAACGCCCCATGGGGGCGGGAAGGCACCCTTAAAATTTATTTTCGAAATAAAAAAATCAGTTTACATTTTCCCGGGAATTAAAAAAAAATGTTAGTTATCTTGAAACCTTTTAAAATTCTTGAAAATCTTCTTCTCTTTTGAAATCTTGAAAAATACATTGATTATTATTATTGAATATATATATTATTTCGAGATGGTTCAAAAAATAATTGAAAATGGCGCCATGCGCTTTTTAATAAATGGATATGTTCGCTACTTTGCATTACAGTTACAAAAAAATTACAACACGTTAACGTTACCGTTACTAAAAAAAGTAACCTTTTTGCGTAACTCGTTATGGCCATACACAGGCAAATACACCAGAATAATTATATGAATCAGGGACGTGAAACTTACGAGTCTTGTAATTTTGTCAACTGGGGCACGTATCATTCTAGTATCGCTCCTGATGCACCCTTCTCAGTCCTTCTCTTTTACCCTTTCGACAGCTGATTAACCATCCCGCTTCCTCGACCTCGTGCTCTCAATTTTCCATCTTTTTCGCACCCACAGATAGTCTATACACAACTGTATTCGCACCAATCTTCCCTCTCCACTGTGTCAACTTTCTGTCACAAGACACAATTAGACGAAACCTGTCACTCGAAAAAACCCGCGCTACAATACCGATAAACAGCTGATTACAATTTCACAGTTATTGACACGATTTTATCACGCACACTCCGCATATTTTTAGACAAACTTTAAATAAAAGAGGATTCTAAACAAAACAAAAAACACGTTATTGTCGTGATTAGAACAACAAACGTGTAACCAGCGTCGCATCCCTGAATAAACTGATGTTGGCGCCTGTTTTTAGACCAAGTGCTGCCCTCTAGCGGATAGAAAGAAAAGTTATTCCTTGATCTTGACAGATCTGGCATTTTTATCATAAAATATAGATAAATTTATTTTCAAATCCATGGTCTGAATCGATCATCTGAAAAAAATAAGTGAAAGACATGTATTTTTTGGAGTAACATTAATAATTATACAAATATTTTCGATTATAAAAATGTGTACCATCAGCTCTGTGGCGCTAGCTGCTTTAGTCAAAGTATTCCGCGAAAATTCAAAAATATGGTTACCATTTTTTTTTGTTGACTGAAAAATCATTTCGTTGAACCTTCGTCCTTCCTATTGTATTCAAGTCCTTTTTATTCATAACTTCGGTTAAAAATTTATCTTTCTGATTAAAAATTAATTTCCTTGGTTGAAAATTAACAGTTTTTTTATTCGTTTTTTTTGTTTGTTTGGAAATTCAACTTTTTCGTTGAAAATTCAGCAATAATTGTAATTATAGATAAATGTATTTTCAAATTTATGGTCTGAAATGGACATCTAAAAAAATTAAGAGAAAGACATGTATTTCTTGAAGTAACAATAATAATTATAAAAATATTTTCGATATAAAAATTTTTACCATCAGCTGTGTGGCGCTAGCTGCTTTAGTCAAAGTATCCCGCGAAAATTCAAAAACATGATTACAATTTTGTTTTCTTGACCGAAAAATCTTTTTGGTATAAAATTCAACCATTTCGTTGAACCATTATCCTTTCTATTGCATTTAAGTCCTTTTGATTCATATCTTCAGTTACAAATTTAACGAACTATTTTATTGAAATTAATTAACTGAAAAATTAATTTCCATTTTTGGTTGAAAATTTGTCTTTTTTATTTAAAAATTCAACTTCTTGTTTAGGAGCTGACTCACTTCACTGGAATTTCATATATTTCTGGTTGAAAATTTAACTATCTTGTTAAAAAGTCTTCTTTTGTTTGAAATTAATTGTTTCAAGTAAAATATTAATTATTCTATTTCTGCTAAAAATTTATATTTTTCAGTTGAATATTGATGTATTTCGTGATTTTGCAATTATTATTCTTAGTTGAAAATTCATCTTTCTGGTTAAAAATTAATTTCCTTGGTTGAAAATTACCAATTTTTATTATTCGATTTTTTTGCTTGAAAATGCAACTTTTCGTATAAAATTCAGTAATTGAAATTATAGATAAATGTTTTTTCAAATTTATGGCCTGAACCGGACATCTGAAAAAAAAACTAAGAGAGAGAGACATGTATTTTTCAGAGTAACAATAAATTATAAAAATATTTTCGATCATAAAAATGTTTACCAACAGCTCTGTGGTGCTAGTTGCTTTAGTCAATGTAATTCGCGAAAATTCAACAATTTGGTTGCAATTTTTTTTCTTTCTTGACTGAAAAATCTTTTTGGTTTAAAATTCAACATTTTGTTGAATATTCGTCCTTTCTATTGTATTCAAGTCCTTTTGATTCATATCTTTGGTTAAAAAATCAACTATTTCATTGAAATTGATTAACTAAAAAATTAACTTCCATTTTTGGTTGAAAATTTGTCTTTTTTATTTGAGAATTCAACTACTTGTTTGAAAGTTGACTTACATAATTGAAATTTCATATATTTATGGTAAAAAATTAAACTATTTTGTTGAAAATTCGGTTTCTTTTGTTTATAATTAATTGTTTTAAGTGAGATTTGAACTATTCTATTTTTGCTAAAAATTTATATTTTTTAGTTGAAAATTCATGTAATTTGTGATTTTGTAATAATTATTCGGCGTTAAAGATTTATCTTTCTGATTAAAAATTAATTTCCTTGGGTAAAAATGAAAAAATATTTGTTTTTTTTTTGCTTGGAAATTCAACTTTTTTGTTAAAAATTCAGCAATTGAAATTATAGATAAATGCATATTCAAATATATGGTCTGAAACGGGCATCTGAAGTTGAGAGAAATTCCTGTCTTTTTCAGAGAAACAATAATATTTATCAAAATGTTTACCAGCAGCTATGTGGAGCTAGTTGCTTTATCCAAAGTATTCCGTGAAAATTCAACAATTTGGTTGCAATTTTTTTTCTTTCTTGACTGAAAAATCTTTTCGGTGCAAAATTCAACCATTTTGTTGAATATCCGTCCTTCACATTATATTCAAGCCCTTTTGATTTCAAATTCGATTTTTTTGGTTAAAAATTCAACTACTTGCTTGAAATTCGAATTACTTTGTTAAAAATTCATTTTATTGATTCAAGATTCTCCTCTTTGTTTGAAAATTTCACTATTTTGTTGAAAATTTGTTTTTTTCTTTCGCGTAGAAAGTATTTTTTTAACTGGAAATTTACCGATTTTATTTTTGATTAAAAAATCTTTTTTATTTGAAAATTTGATGAAAGTCGTCCTTTTTGATTGAATTCTTTGGGTTTTAATTTAAAGTAATATCTTTTTTGGTTGAAATATTAGCTATTACATGTTTGGTTGAGAATTCATATATTTGGTTGAAAATTCAACTATTTTGTTCACATTAATTAACTGAAAAATTAACTTCCTTTTTTTGTTGAAATGTTATCTTTCTTATTAGAAAATTCAACTACTTGTTTGAAAGTGGAAAGTGGAAAATTCATGTATTTTGTGATCGTGTTATTATTATTCTTAGTTAAAAATTCATCTCTCTGGTTAAAAATTAATTTCCTTAGTTAAAAATTAACCATTTTTTTTATTCGTTTTTTTTTGCTTGAAAATTCAACTTATCCGTTGAAAATTCAGCTATATAGTTGGAAATTCCTGCACTCTGTTGAAAACTCGTATTTCTGGGAGAAAATTATTCTTCTTGTTTGAAGATTAGCTTCTTCAACTAAAAACGCAACGATTCCATTTTGAGTTAAAAATTGATTTTTTTTTATTGGAAAATGCAACCATATGATCGTAAATGTATGTATTTTGTGACTGTATATATATTCTTCTTGAATCAAAATTATTTTTTTCGGTTAAAAAATTAATTTTTTTAATTCGATTTTTTTTGTTTTGTTTGAAAATTCAACTTTTTCGTTGAAAATTCAGCTATATAGTTTGATATTCCTGTATTTTGTTGAAAATTCAACTACTCCATTTTTAGTTAAAAATTTATCTTTTTTAGTGGAAATTCAATCATATGATTTTAAGTGCATGTATTTTGTGATTGTGTAAATATTCTTCTTGATTAAATTAATTTCTTCGGTTGATATATATTTTTTTCACTTTCTACCTGAATAGTTGATTTCAAAACCAAATAAATAAATTTTCAACAAATAGTTTAATCTTTATACCGAAAATAATGAATTTCAACAAAAAAAGTAATTTTAAATGAAGTAGTTGAATTTTTTACCATATTTAAACCAAAAACATCAATTTTCAACTAGAAAAGACGAATTTTTAACAAAAAAGCTCTATCCTTTACAGACATTTTTTCACCAAAAGATATGACATTTTATATCGAAAATAACACTTGAACAAAAGTGTTGAGATTTCCAGCCAAAGTAATGAATTTTCAATAAAAGAAGTTACTTTTTAACTAAATAGTTGAACTTTCTACCTAAATAGTTATTTTTTTAACAAAATACATTAATCTTCATTCAACTAGTTGAATTTTCTTACTGAACATATTAATTTTCAACAAGAAAAGACGATTTTTCAATAAAATAGCTGAAACCTCTACAGATTTTTTTTTTACCAAAAGAGATAAATTTTCACAAAAAAAAGAACACTTTGCAACCAAAGATTTGATTTTTCAAACCAAAAATATGAATTTGCAAAAAAAGAGATACTTTTCAACCAAATGGTGGAACGTTCTACCAAAACACATGAATTTTCAAACAATTAGTTTAATTTACAACCAAAATAGATGAATTCTCAACCAAAAATATAATAGCTGATAATATTTCAAGTAAAAATATTTCAATTTGCAATCAATCACAGTTGAATTTTAGTAAAAAAAGATGAATTTTCAACAAAAATTAAAGTTCCAAGTTACTGCAAAAATCATAACTAAGTCACGTTACAAGTTACTTTTTAAAATTGTAACAAAGTAACCATAAAAGTTACGAATAGCGTAAGTTTTCAGTAACTGAGTTACTTGTAACAAGTAACTACCCAACATTGATTGAATCATGTTTGTGAAATTTTCCCAAACTGGGAATTGATTCTCTTGACCGAATTCATTTCAACTCGCGGAGATCAGCTATGCTCAATAAGTCACATAATTATTTGCACATCAATATACATTAAATTATTAATAATTTGGATTTTTTTTAAAATAAGTTTTTTTTTCTCCAAAAGTTGTAGATCCCGTCGAAACACATATCTTAATACCTATACTTTTCTTCCAAAAATTAATATTGTTCGAGAAAAATGACAAAAATGAATTTTCCGATTTTTTGTTGCAAAAAAAATGACCACCACTAGGATGCGTGGTTTTTTTTTGTCGTTGGAAAAGGGGGTCGGCGTGAATGAATGTGAACCACACCCTCTTTACCCACTCACGCCGAAGCCCTTTTCCAAAGGCCAAAAAAAAATCTGAAAATTCATTTTGGTCATTTTTCTCGAAAAATATTAATTTTAGAAAGAAAATATCAGAGTAAAAAATATGTGTTTCGACGAGATCTACAACTTTCGTGGACAACACTTTATCCAAAATCAATATTTTACGAGATTTTGGAAAAAACTAATTAAAAAAAAATGTTAAAAGTATCTAAAAGGAACCCCTAGGCCAAGTATCAAGTCAATATTCTTGGGTGACCTTTTCGGAAGTGTAGCCGACGATTCATGTATTTTGTTGACAATTTTTTTTTTCTGGGTAAAGACCTGATTTAGAAATAAAATGTTTGGGTTAAAATTGATTTATTTTGTGTTGCAATATTTTTGGATTTATTATTGTTTCCATTAAACATTTTTCTGTTTCTGGCCTTTCGTCGACCCCCCCCCCCCCCTCCCAAAAAAAACCCATGTGGCTTATCGAAGAGATGATCATAGGGGATAAGTTGAGCCACTCAATTTTCTCGCAGGCTATAATTTCTTTTGTAATTGTTCTTTGTACTAATATCAGGAAGAACACAAAAATCACATATTAGATGTTTTTCTAGTGGTTATTTAGATAGCTTATTTATTCAATCTTAAGTTTTCAATAGATTTTTATATAATTGTACAACGCAGAAATAGGTAAAATTTTGATTTTACTTGCGAGTGTCATATGGGGCGGAATGAGCCACTGCTCTGGTATCTGTATTTCCTCTACATTTGTGCACAGCGAGGTGCACAGTTCTTTTAAAATTAAAGGTCAAATCATCGACAACTGTAATTTTGTGATTGTGAATTCTCTTTTGTTAAAGCTCCTTCGGCCTTAACGAATACATTCTCATTACGTATCTCGAGCTTCGCACTCAATTTTGTCCAAAAATGCGAAATTTTCTACATTATATGTTTAGCATTATGGTATTAAATATATATTACATTTATTTCTGTACGCCGGCCTGTGATTGCTTCTTTAGAGATTGAAAAATAAAGTACAAATTGTATTTATCATGATTGCTTTAATATTTTTTCCTGATTTTGCATTTAATTTTATTCTCAGCAACTACGAAAATTTTATATCATTTCAATAAATGTATATTATTATAATTCCTAATATGCATTGATATTAAAAACATAATTTTGTCCTTGTCTTGTTCTTATAATTGGAAAAAAGTGCGCATCCTATAAGAAAAAAACAATTTTGTTATTATGCATTTTATTGCAACTTGTGTCGTTTTTCCATAAATTTAATTTGTTTACGTTTAATGTTATTTGTAAATATAATTTAGGTAGAAAATATTGTTAGATATAATGTTATTGTAGCGTGTATCGTTTTTCCAAAAAGTTGATTTTTTATTTTCAATGTTATTTTTCACGATTGAAACCAAAATTACGCATCCTATCAAAAAATTTGTTGAAAAAATGTGTAGCTTTTTTTTCTGAGTGAACAACTTTTGGGCATTAATTTTTTTCGTGTTTTGTGTCGTTTGTCCGAAAATTTAATTTATTTTATCCTTAAATCAGTTAATCGCCAACGGCGATACACGCTGAAAACACCAGTTCCCGTAAGATCACTGAAGTTAAGCAGCGTTGGGCGTGGTTAGTACTTGGATGGGTGACCGTTCTGGAATACTGCGTGGTGTTGGCCCGTCGTGGTTGTGGTGGACCCACTCTGGTAGTATTTATCCACCTAAGAAACACTACCCGAATCGGGTAGTGAGGCAATGAACTTTCGAGTTCGAACTGCTAATCTATTTTTTTTTTAAATCAGTTTTTTACAAGTGATGAAACAAAAACTACGTGTACCATTAAAAAATGATTAATAACAAATTTGTAGATCTTTTTTCAATGTGTGCAATTTTTGTCGATTTATCTTTTTCCGTATCTTGTATAGTTTGACCGCAAAATGGATTTTTCGATTTTTCATTATTTTTTTTGTGCGATAAAAATTAGAATTTTCGATTTCTCAAGAAAATTGAAAAAAGTCTCATGACAATATTGTAGGGTGTTTGGAGAGAAACAGTTTTCTTCTTCGAACTTTTTTTCATATCGTGCGTTGTTTGGCTTAAAATGTTCATTTTTCTTTGTTTTTTTTTTTGGAATTTTGTAAATGCTATAACTCCGGTAATTTTTCTTCTATCAAAAAAAGTCAAGAGAATATTTTGGTCCCTTTTTGAGAACTATTATTATCCGTCAATAGAATTTTTAAATATTGAAAAAAAGTGTTCTCAAAAATTTTCGAAATGTGCTCACTTTTTTAATTTTTATCCAAAATAGCTGACTAACGAATTTGAACTTCATTTTAGGACACCTGGAGAGTATACCAAAGCCCAATCAAATACGTTAATTCTTTTGAAATTTATCGTGCTAACAAACTAAAAATCTACAGACTAACAGACAGACAGACCTTTTGTAAAAACCTGCTTTTTGAGTTCAGGGGGTCTCAAAACGTAAATATTCGTCAAGAGCGGGGGAGGGGGGCAAGCTTGACGCAAGTCTAATACGTTCTTATTGTAGGATGAGAATGTAAAAATCCTTAGAAAAAGTTTGACAGCTGCACTGTTATAGGTTTGTATGAAAAAATAATATGAGTTGCTGGCAAAGAGAAGAGAGCACTGTTTTTCTGTTATATTTCTTAATTAACTTCGTTTGAAAACTGGTAAAATGCTATAAAAATGAGAAAAACATTGTCAAATACACGTTAAATACTCTAAATCTTCCGTAAAATGCTTAGAAAATATGTGTGAGATATGTTTTCGTTTTATAATAGTCTAACTTAATCAAACTCTCACTTATAAATAATATATAATAAGTCATTTATTTAAGTGGCTCATCGCGCCCCAGTGCCTGGCTCATCCCGTCCGAGTAACTGGCTTATCTCGCTCCAGGCATAGAGCGATATGAGCCGAGCGCATTACTTTTTTATTTTCGTATCTAAGTCCGCACATACTTTTTTTGATTACTTTAATTTTGGCAAAATTATAATCAAAAATGTTTGTAGAATCTAATTTTTTGAAAAATATGTGTGAGATATGTTTTCGTTTTATAACACTCTAATTTGATAATACTCTTACTTATAAATAATATTACAATAAGTCATTTAATTAAGTGGCTCATCCCGCCTCAGTGCCTGGCTCATCGTTCCCCAGTACCTAGCTGACTGGCTCATCTCGCTCCAGGCATCGGGCGATATGAGCCAAGCGCATTACTTTTTTATTTTTGTTCCTAATTCCGCATATACTTTTTCAATTACTTTAATGTTGGCAAAATTATAATCAAACATTTTTGTAGAATATAACGACTTACTTTCAAGCATCGAATTAACAGATTTTAAATACTGACGTGAAAAGACAAATATGCTCATCTCGCTCCAGTGTCCCACCCTACTCTATCTTATTGATTTGCCGAACAAATTTGTGGGCCAAAGTTCTAAAAATTTGAATTTGAAAAATTGAAAACGCGGATTATCAAAAAATGGATCCAAATTTTTGTTGAACGTGTGTTATATTTTAATATAATATAGGTAGTTTATCCTTTTCTATCTGATTCTGATATAATTTCTCGTCCACTTTTAAGATTCATTAGAAAATTAAAAAAAAAAATTTTAAGTGACAAGATGGTGGGGATTAATTAAATTTCTCAAACAAATTTTGGTTCTTTCAGAAAGTTCTAGAAGAATGTTTCTTGACACTTTTTTATATCTCGCGTTATTTTCAAGATTATTGCGAAAATACGTATAAACCTTTGAAGATTTATTTATTTTTTAACAATACAATTTTATGGGGTAACAAATAACGAAGAAAAATATAATTTAACAGTTCTAACCACTTTTACATCAAACTTTTTACTTTGAAGTCGGCCTTTTTGAAATTATCGATACTCTCAATTTTTTTTACTTCATTATTTTTCCACCAAAATGTTGCTAAAACTGCTAAATCAAATCTTTTTTGGTTTTTGATCACAACATAAAATTGTATTATTGATAAAACAAAATTTTTGAGGATTTTATGTATATTTTCGCAAAAATCTCGAAATTTTTTAAAGAAACAATTTTGTTCTTTTGACTTTTTTCATATCTAGTGTTGTTTTGGCGAAAAATGGGACTTTCTGTTTTTCAAACAAACGTAAATTCTCTTTTCTCTTCAAAGCTTAAGCACAGGACAAACTATCATGGAAAATATTTTTTAAATAAGGTCGAATCTCAAAAAAAATCAAGAAAAAAATGTTGGGTTTTTGAGTAAATTGACTTTGAATATTTTCAGAATACCTGCCAAAATTTGGTAACTTTCAACCTTTCCTAAATTTTCTAACGGATTTCGAAAGAGAACAAGAAATTTTATCCAAGAACTTTACAATAATTACTATAATTTTTCTAGTTGAAAATTCATTCATTTCGTTCAAAATTCGTCTCCTCTGGTAGAAAATTATTCTCCTTGGTTAAAAATTCATTCCTTTGGTTGAAAAATTAATTATTTATATTTAAAAATTCGTTTGTTTGTTCTAGTGAAAACTCATATTTCAAAAGGATAAATTGTTCTTCTTGTTTGAAAATTAATTTTTTCATCGAAAAATTGGACCATTTCATCTTTGGTAAAAATATATCTTTCATAGTTGAAAATTCAACTAATTTGTTGTCCTTTTGTTGAATAATAATTTGTTTCATCTACAGATTTAATTATTCTATTTTGGAACAAAAATTTATCTTTTTCAGTTCAAAATTCATGTATTTTATTCAAAAAGCGTATTTTTTGGTAGAAAATTATTCTTCTCGTTTGCACATTCATTTCTTTGGTTGAAAATAATTGCACTATTTTGTTAAATAATTGTATTTTTTTTGTTAAAAATAATTTTCCCACTGAAAATGTAGCTGCTTCATTTTTTGCTGAAAATTAATTTCTGTAGTTGAGAATGAAACTATTTGGTGCTGAACTGAAAATTTAACTAATCCGTTTTGGTTGAAAATTCATCCTTTTTAGTTGAAAATTTATTTCTTTAGTGGGGAATTAAAACTATCTTGTTGAAAATGAAAATTTTAAGTTCAAATTTAGTTTTTTTTTCACTTGGAAATTCATTTGTTTATTGAAAAATTTAACTATTATTGTGAATTGATTTTTTGGTAGATAAATCAATTTTAACTGCAGGTTTATTTTTTTAGTTCGAAATTCACTTCTATAGTTAAGAATTTAACTAATGTTTGAAGATTCGCTTTTTTCGGGAAACATTTTGTTTTTTAACTGTAAATGTAGCAAATCCATTTCTGGTTGAAAATTCACCTTTTCTAGTTGAAACTTCAACTATTTGTTTGAAAATTCGTCTTTATAGTAGAAAGTTAATTTGAAAAATTCATCTTTTTGGTTAAAACTTTTTTTTTAAAGTACATTGCTTTTTTGTTGAAAAATTAACTATTTCATTTTTCATTCAAAATTTATCGTTTTCCGTTGAATATTTATTTATTTAGTGGAGAATTAAACTATTTTGTTAGACAAGCGTTTTTTTAATGGTTGAAAATTAATGTTTCAACTGCAAATTTTTTTTTTAATGGAAATTTATTTCTGTAGTTGAGAATTCAACTTTTGTTGAAAATTCGTTTTGTTTTCGTCGAATTTTTTGTTTGAACTGAAAATGTAGTTAATCCATTTCTGGTTGAAAATGCAACTTTTCTAGTTGAAACTCCAACTATTTGCTTGTAAATTCGTCTTCATAGTAGAAAATTAATCTTCTTGTTTAAAAATTCATATTTTTGCTTGAAGCTTTTTTTTTGAAACAACGCTGTTTTTTGCTTGAAAATTTAATTATTTTTTTGTTCAAAATTTATCATTATTAGTTAAAAAATCTACTATTATGTGTTGAAAAATAGATAAAAAATTATGAAAACACGTTCTTTGGAACGTTCTTTCAGTAGACAATAATGTTATAATTGTGAAAATTCAGTACTACGGAAGAAGAACTGGTCATTAATCATAATATCAATTTCTTGCTTCTGAAACTACATACATCACACTTTGACTTTTCTTTGTCAATAAACTATTAACTTTTATTATTAATTTGTATGAAAAAAGGATTTTTTCATTTATGGAATTTGAATTTTCGCGGAACTTTGACTAGAACCGCTAGCGGTCTCTAGCGGCTGGCAAGCTTACCCATTAGTCAATGTAATATCTTCTTTACCGACGAGAGAAGCGCTCAAATCGCAGAAAGATGCGCATGTGACACTACTTTCGTTTTGGTGCGCACATGCCTTTTCCGGTAATCAGTCACGATGGTGTGTATAGTGTTTTTAATTTTTCTACAAAAATCCAATCGAATCACAGTGATCCTTTAAAAATAAGCCAATATATTTATTTATTCGCGTTCTTAAAACGCCGATCTTCAAATTAAATATAATATCGTTGAGAGAATCTCTTTTTAAATAAAATTAAGGAACCCTTCTTTCCTGATTTTTTGAGGTTATGGTTCGTAGTGCAAGTTTATAATCTTATAATTTTGACGCTTTTTCAGTTTTGTGCTCGGAGTTTTATAAAACTGTGATTCGGTAAAATATCGGTGGCATTGTGGGAAGTTTAAAACATTGTTTTTCTATTTCAGGGTCGCGTTAGGACAAAAACCATCAAAAAGGCCGCTCGGGTCATAATCGAGAAATACTATACTAGATTAACGCTTGATTTCGACATAAATAAGCGAATATGCGAGGAAATTGCTATCATCCCTAGCAAACCTCTTAAGAACAAAATCGCTGGGTAAGTTTTATTAATTTTAGGTGCTCTTTTGAGATTTTTATATTGACAGACTTCACACTTTGCCCTATTCATCCCTTTCCCCCTTTTGAAGGAATTCCTCCTGTTCAATGTTTTCTAGAAACTGTCCCATTTTTACCCTTTTCGTAATTGAAAAATTGTACTATTTAGTTGGAAATACGCCTATTTTGTTAGAAATTGAACTATTTTGTTGAAAATTCGTTTCTTTTGCTTAAAAATTTAATTATTTTGTTGAACAATTTATTTTTTGGATAGCAAATACGTCCTTTTGGGTTAAAAATCAATATTTTTTGGCAAAAAAGTCATTTTTCTAGGTTGAAAATGATTTTTTTGTTGAAAATACAACTATCCCGTCAAACATTCAACTTTTTAGACAGAAAATTCGTCCTTTTCATTAAAATTTTATATTTTTTGGACCAAAAGCCATCTTTCTTCATTAAAAATTCATCATTCTTGGTTGAAAATAAATTTTTTTTGTAGAATATTCATTTTTCATGGACCTGAAGTTCCAAACGTTCAAATGAACGAAATATTTTTCCCCATTTCTATTTTATCTATAAATATTGTTCCAACTGTAATGTAAAATATACATATATTTCTGTTTTAATAATAAATTATTTCCAGTATAAATGAACAAACATTTGAACACTTCAGAACTTCAAGCACATTTATTTTTCTTAGTTTAAAATTCAATTTTTTCTGGAGAAATACGTTTGCCTGGAAAATTCAACTATTTTGTTGAAAAAAAATTAATCTTTTGCTTAAAAATTCAACTGCTTTGTGCAGCTACTGCTAGAAAATTCGACCTTTTTGATTGAAAATTCATCTTTTTTCGTGGATTAAAGTGAATTTTTCTTGTTCAGAATTCATTTATCTCATGAAAAATTGCCTTTTTGGCTTGAAAATTCAAATATTTCGTTGAAACTACACTTATTTTTTGTTGCAATTTCATCTCTTTTTTTTTATTTAAAAATTCATCACTTTTTTGTTTGAATATTCATCTATTTAGGTTGAAAATTCCATTTCTTCTGAAAGAAACGTTTTTGGTTTGAAAATTCAACTATTTTGTTGTAAATTTGATTCATTTGCTTGAAATTTCAACTCTTTCGTGGAGCATTTGTCTTTTTTGATAGAAAATTAGTTCTTTTCGATAGAAAATTTATCTTCCTGGAGGAAGTCATTTTTCTTGAATAAAAATGAATTTTTTGTTTGTAAATTCATCTTTCTAGGTTGAAAGTTCAACTTTTTTGTTAAAAATTCAAATAGTTTGTTGATATGTCTTTTTTTTTTGCTTAACAATTAAATTGTTTCGTTGAGCATTTATGTTTTTGGATTGAAAGTTTATCTTTTTGGTAGAAAAGTTATTTTTCTAAGTTAAAATTAATTTTTTGGTTAAAAATACAACTTTCTTCTGGAAAATGGCCTTTTTGGCTTAAAAATTCAACTATTTAGTTGATAATATAACTGTTTCTGGTAGAAATTTCATTTGCTTGACTCATCTTTGTAAGTTGAAAATTTCATTATTTTGTTATATTGGATTAAAATCTTATCTTTTTC
>CAKNXH010059205.1:3617-18826 GCA_932178445.1 Andricus quercusramuli | reverse complement strand
TTTTTGAACTGAAAAATGTACTTTTCCAGGTGTTTTAAATTGATCGTTATTAGCTGAAAATTAAACTACTTTGTTGAAAATTAACTTTTTTATTGAAAATTTATATTTTCAATTTAATAATTCAATTGTTATGTAGAAAATTCGGCTTTTTTTGCTTGAAAATTAAAAAATTTATCCTCTCTTGATCAAAAAAATTTTTAAATAAAAAAGTTAATCGGGTTTTTCTTATCTTTTTTGGTTCAAATATCAACTTTTTCATTTTTTGTTGTATTTTATATTTTTTGTTAAAAATTCATTTTATTAGTTGAAGATTGAACTATGTTGTTGAAAATCGATGTATTTTTTCTACAAATTCGTTTTCTTTTTTTTTCAAAATTAATTTTTTGAATTAAAATTTGTTCGTTTTTAGTTGAAAATTCAACTACCTGGTTGAACATGAACTTTTTGATTGAAAATTAATATTTTTGGGTTGAAAATTCAGTTGTTTCATAGAGAATTTTTTGTTGAGGATTGACGTTTTTTTATTGAAATATCAGCTATTGTCTTTTTGTTTGAAATTTAATCCTTTTTGTTTGACAATTTTACAATTTTTTACAATTTAGTTGAAAATTCATCTTTGTATGTTGAAAATGCAACAACTTGGTTGAAAATTCAACTATTTTGTTGATAAATCGTCCCTTTCGTTTGAAAATCCAACTATTTGGTTGATATTAAACCTTTCTTGTTGAACATTGAACGATTTGGTTAAAAAGTCATCTTTTTTTGGTGGAAAATTTAACTGTTATGTTGAAAATTCGTCTTTTTTTATATATGATTCGTCCCGTTGGTTTGAACATTCTTCTTTTTTTGTAGAAAAGTTCTTGGATCAAATTTCATCTTTCATTGTTCAATATGCAGCTGTCCTCTAAAAAATCGTTTTTTTTGGCTTGAAGATTCAACTATTTGGTTAAGAATGTAACAGTTTTGTTGAATTTTAATTTTTGTTTAATTCGACAATTTGATTGAAAATTCCTCTTTGTGGTTTGAAAATTTCAACTGTTTTGTTTAAGTCGATCTGATTTGTTGAAAATTTATCTCTGTTGGTAGAAAATTAAACTTTTTTGGTTGAAAATTCAAATATTTTCATGAAAGTGCAATACATTTTATTGAAAAGAATTTATTCCCCTATTTTCTTGAAAAATCCCCTATTCACCGCGTTTTGAGAGCACTTAAAGCTCTGAAATCTGGAATCCTTTCTAGTATTTGAATAATTAAAAAGTTTTTCTAATCAAAATAAATATGTTCATTATAGTCCAAGTTAGTTTAAAGCAGTCCTTTAAATTCGTTAATCCTTTGTTTCCAGATAATAAAGCAAAAACTAGGTCGACTGTGAGACTAGTTTTCTATACGGATTTCTAATTTGAAAAATCTTGAGAATTTTAATGTTTGAATTCTTAAATAGAATTTTTTTTAACACCAGAGAAGTTTTAATGCGATTAGCATAAATGGGAACAACTTCTTAATTTTTTATATATGGTTTGGAAAATATAAAGACTGGTTGATAGAGCATTATTTCGTAATATGTAACGCCTCATTAAATTCTCATATTCTATTCGTTTGTCCAGCAAACGTGGAAAATCGTTTATTGTTTGTTCCCTTGAATTAGCATGTGGCGTAAAATCCGTGAGTCATAGGATGAGCAAAGAAACATTCGGGGAATTACGCTATCTTGACATAATAAAATTATCTAATCAATTGAATAAAAAATTGAAAAAAGTACAATTCTATTTTTGCTACGGGGTTGGTCAAATTATAAAATATTTCGCCATATGACTTGGAGAATTGTAAATCAATATCTAGTTAGTTGGGGTGGGAAAGTGTCTGGACTTTTATAAGCAGTATGTAAGAGGATGCGCATTTTAGCGTTTAGACTTTAAATTATATTTTTTTAAGTTGTCAATTTTGTGAATAGTTTTTTAATAATGATTCTCACATAATTAGGAATTGCTAGTTTAATTATTTAATTTTTAATTGCTATACAATTATTTAATAAACTGAAAGACATTTATAAGGTGTGTCCAATATAAAAATTTATATTTTCAGGCCAATAAGTTTCTCCTTTTTTTAAATGTTGTACTACTAAATTACTAAAACAACCGTTGTTCTTTTAATACCTACAAAATTATTCTATTCAAAACTAGAATATACTACCTGGTGCAGTGCAAGTTTATTTTTTCAGCTCACAGAATTAATTATTATAAATAATTAAATAAATTATATATTATATAGATAAATTATAAATAACTTCTTTAAATTAAAAATGTACCGAAATTTCTGTACGAATAGGGGGACCTGGAAAAGGGACTATTTGTACAGAAATGTATGTATAAATAGCCGAATTTTTTCGGCACACGAAGCAACATCCTTATAAATAAATATAAAAATAAAAATTCTTCCTTATAAAAATAAAAATAAAAGAATATCGTAACACAAACTCTATAATTGCAACAAGTTTAAAAATTGCTTCTACATTTTTTTTAAAATTTTAAAATGAGAATATTAAAATGTTCAATTATAAGAAAAGCATATTTTAAAAATAGTTTAAAAATTCATCTGTCATCGTAGAAATTTGATTTTTCGTTGTTGTAAAAATTCAACTGTTTGGTTGAAAATTAGTCTGTTTTGTTTGAGGATTTAACTATTTTGTTGAAAATTGTCTTTTTTTGTTGAATTTAACTGTTTTTGTTTGAAAATTGAACTATTTAGTTGAACTGCATTCTCAAGAATTCTTTTTTTTTTGTTGATTCATAATTTAATTTAAAAAACCTTCGTTTTTTTATTGTGGTTGAATATTAATTTTCTTTGTGAAAAATTCATCTTTTTGTTGAAAATTCATGTATTTTATTGAATTTTTTTTTAGAAAATTAATCTTCTTTTTTAAAAATTTATCTTTTTGTTCGAAATATCTACTATTTTGTTAAAAATTCACTTTTTTCTTCCCAAATTTAACTATTTTTAAAAATTCACTTTTTTGTTTAAAGATTCATAATATTACTTTAAAATTCTTTTTGTTTACAAAATTTAACTATTTCGTTGAAAATTTATCTTTTTTTTTTGTTGAAAATTCGTTTCTTTGATAGAAAGTTTAACTTTCTTGTTAAAAATACGCTTTTTATAGCTGAAATTTAATTTTTTAAATTAAAATATAAATATTCCATTTTTTTATGCGAATTTATATTTTTTAGTTGAAAATACATTTATTCTGTTGAAAATTATTCTTTTTATAGAACATTAATCTTCTTGGCTAAAAATTCATTTTTTGGAAATAAAAAATATTTGGTTAAAAATTCATTTTTTTGTTGAAGATTCATAATTTTATTAAAATTTTTTTTAATTGAACTATTTTGTTGAGTATTGATATTTTTTCTTCGAAAACTCAAATATTTTTTTAAAAATTCATTTTTTTTTGTTAAAGTTTCATGATTTTAGTCAAAAAAAAAATTTTTTTTTTCAAAAGTAAACTATTTTGCTGAAAATTCTTGTTTTTGGTTGAAAATTCAACTATTCGGTTGAAAATTCAACTATTCGGTTGAAATGCATTTTTTGGTTGAAGATTCATAGTTTAAGGTGAAAATTCTTTCTTTTTTTAATTTTGAATATTTAGTTTAAAATTCATATTTTTTATGATTGTTAAAAATTTGTTTCTTTGGTAGGAAATTTAGGTATTTTGTTGAAAATACGCTTTTTATTTAAAAATTAATTTACAACCAAAAATAAAACTATTTCATTTTTAGTTTAAAATTAATCTTTTTCAATTCATAATATTAATGTATTTTGTTAAAAATTATTTTTTTTTTATAAAATTAAATAACTTCATTAAAAATGCATATTTTTGTTAGAAATATCAAATATTTGGCTAAAACTTTTTTTTATTTTGCTTGAAGATTCATAATTTTAGTCAAAAATTCTTTTTTTTTTTTTTTCAGAAGTTAACTATTATGTTGAAAATTCATCTTTTTGGTTGAAAATTCAACTATTCGGTTAAAATACATTTTTTGGTTGAAGATTCATAGTTTTAGGTGAAAATTATTTCTTTCTTTTTTTAATTTTAAATATTCAGTTGAAAATTCATATTGTTTATGATTGTTAAAAATTTGTTTCTTTGGTAGGCAATTTAGGTATTTTGTTAAAAATACGCTTTTTAGTTAAAAATTAATTTCCAACTAAAAATATAACTATTTCATTTTTAGTTGAAAATTAATCTTTTTCAATTGATAATTAATGTATTTTGTTAAGAATTATTCTTTTTTTTTAGAAAAGTAATTATCTTCGTTACAAATGCATCTTTTTGTTCCAAATATCAAATATTTGGCTCGAACTTGTTTTTTTTTTTTTGCTTGAAGATTCATAATTTTAGACAAAAATTCTTTTTTTCTTTGAAAATTTAACTATTTTTTCACAAATTCATCTTTTTGGTCGATAATTCAACTACTTGATTAAAAAACGATTTTTTGGTTGAAGATTCATAACTTTAATTAAAAAATAATTTTAATCAAAATTTAACCAGTTGAAAAATCATATTTTTTGTAGGAAATTAATCTTCTTATTTAAAAAATCTTTTTGCGATTTTTAAAATTGAAAATTTATTTAACTGAAAATGAAACATACTTTTCAAATTCAAACAGAAATTTTATTTCTCACTTTGAAATGAATTTCAAACCAACACTGCGCCTACCCCGAAAGGGAAATGGCTTAATGGTATAATAAAAAAAAAAATAATAAAATGCACAAAAAATTCTCAATAAAATTTATAATAATATTAATTAAATCAATTTCTATTGGCACATTTATTCTCGTAATTAATATAGTTATTCAATCAAAAAAAAATATATACATATAATTATTGAGTTTATATAATTTCATAATAAAGATGAGAGAAAATAGGAACGAAATGCAATTGAAAGTAAAAAGAACGGGGTACTGGCTACAGTCCTGCACTCCCCCCACTATGCTCGATAAAAGTTGGATTTTTCCCTTTTGCGCAGACTCTCGCGCCGAAATGCTTACTGAGTCTGCGCAACTTGAAAGTCACCCAACCCAACCTGTGCAAAAGCAGCAAGCAGTGGCGGCCGTCTCTCGAGGTGAGACGAGTCGACTCGTAACTTAATCGTGCCATCGAGTTGAACAGAATTGCGAATTCCATTGACGCTTTCGCGCATGGTGCATCCAAATCGACCCTCCTCGGTTTTAAAACCGTTTCCCCCTGTCTCAGTACTCAGTATTCTCACCAAGACCAGTTCAGTTCCTTCTTGCCAATCGTTGCTGAATATGAGCATCGCGATTGTGTCGATTTTATCTTTACCAATTTTAAACTTCGCTATGTGACGGAAATCTCGGGGCCAGTTATCTCATTGTAACCCCTCATAAGGAGCGAGGCACCACTCACCTTCTTCTTTCTTGTCTCAACAAGAGAGACACGAGACAATCAGCATTCTGTATTCAACCAACACAGACTGAGAAGAAAAGAAAGAAAACGCTCGGAGGGCCCCCAGGCCCGTCCGGGGACCATCGACCAATAGGATATAGGAAAAAAAGATGGAGTGCCCACACCTTGCTCAAAGCGTCTCCATCAGCGTTGACGATGTCGAGGCGACATACTCGAAGGATTTGCCGTTTGTCTGCGCAGGTAAAATTCGAAAAATTGTTCTACACGCTCTGCAAGAAGTAGAAACAAGTCTCGCCTTTCCTGGGCCCGAGACGAGCCACCTCCGGCCGTTCCTCTCCCGGCCTTGAGAACCCTCCACAAGCTCCAACCCGTTTTTCCCGGAAACTCCTCCCCCTCCTCTTCAAACCAATCAACAAAATTCAAGTGTGTTCAATTTTCAGTTTGAGACTCAAAAAGTTTCAAACAAAAGTTCTTGACCTGTGGACGTTTTGAAACTTTTTTCGAGTTTGCATTTCCCTTATTTTTAAGTTTATAACAAACAATGATTGCAAAAGTTCCAATCACTGCATAAAAATGCACCTGAAATTGATCAAAAAATCGTAAATCGTGGGTGCAAGTTCTTTCAGGTCGCGAGTGTCGAATTTTGCGCGTGTGCGTCATTTCTTGTCGGTGTTACATGTGTGCGCGGTCGCGTTGGAAAATCAATACCAGACGGTACTAATCAGCTGGCCCGAGATCTGTCATTAGAACTCGCGAGATAAGAGACGAACTCTTGTTTTTTTTTTTGGTTGAGGCTAGCCTCTGGGAATCGTAGATTTTTTTGATCACAGGTTCGGGATTTGTGTAAATAAAGATAATTGAGAAAAATCGAGAAACAGTTGAATGTTGGATCGGAAGAAAGTCGAAGGGTCAATCCGAGGGCTTCGGTTTCTTCTTTTCTCGTTCGTTCCCCCTTTTCGCCTTCGCAGACCTTCCATCTTGCCTCGCTTTGTCCGACCTCGAAACTATATTTACGCCGAAACGTGCAAGCCGACCTTTCTTTTACATTTAGCTATCCCTTGGATCCACGAGTGGAGTCCCATTTTCAAAGCACGACTCCAGATTCTATGGAAATTATTTCAAAAACTTCTTTCTTCATTCAAATGTTTAGATTTACTGCGCAATATTCGTTGGGTTTGGACAATGTCAGGGCTAAACGTGTCTTATTTTTAACAATTTTGAAAAGAATGTTCAATTTATTACAAGGGAGAGGAATGAGAAAAGGCAGTGAAAGGAGCGGTCGAGTTTATGAGCGTTAATTATTGAAACGATTGTCTTTTGCACTGACGTCTCTAAATTGAAGCTCTGAGGAGAATTGAAGGCTTGACAAACAAAGCGTTGATCAAGAACAAGGCATTCGAATGAGGATTCCCTTATAATAAATTTTCAAAATCTGGAAACCACTTCCTTAAACTTTATTCTAAAATTGAAATTATTTTGAACGTATGTGGAAATTTACCCAAACCTTGGAACGTTTAAAATAATTCCAGTTATTGACAAAATTAATTGAAACTTGAGGAGCAGGTTATTGAATTCTTTGCTAAAAATTGAAGTTCATCAGCCTTGTTGTAACATTGAGTAACAATGCACGTGGATTTGCGTCGCAAGGACAAACGATAAAAAAGTAGGGACTCGTACATTCTAATTTTTTGAAGCAGTGGGGAGCTCCTATTCCTCATCCCCTCCATGCTCTTCGTGGGTCCAGCCTTTCACGAGACAGGTTTCTTTCTAACGATCGTGTGCCTTTTGCGATAAGTTAGCAATGAATTCGTAACCGATATATTTTCGGACATTCGTCACTAGTTACCTGAATCGTATCAATTTTCAATTCAGTGAGAAACATTGCGCGATAATGCTTACCTCGTCCGCAATCGTTTTGCATTCACACACTTACAATTGGCTTCCTTTAGGGATAGTCCATAAACTGCGTTACCAATGGGGGGGGGGGGGCACACTAAAACTGGTCGGTAATAGGGGGAGGGGTCAGTCGAAGTAACTTTACGAGCTTAGATAACATTTAGTACGTTTCCTGATGATAAATTTGAAGAAAAAAAATTTTTGAAGAAAATTAGAAACACAATATTATCAAGTCAATCTGTGCAAAAATTCTATGTTTGAACAAAAAGGCGCAGAAACATTATGAATCCAAAAATCAGTTATTTTGAAAAAACCCTATTCTTTTTTTTTCTCTGTTTTTAAGAAGCGTGCCCTTTCTCCCCCTTTTCTCGATTTTCGCTTAAATGCGAACGAAATTATTAGAAACCAACATGAAAAATCAGCTACCTTTGGTTGAAAAGAATACCATAATATTTTTTGGTTAAAAATTCTAATTATGTTGTTGAAAATGCAACTATTTTGTGTAAGATCATCTTTTTGGTCATAAATTCAACTACTTGGTTAACAGTTGTGATTATTTCATTTTTTGTTGAAAATTGATCTTTTATAGTTGATAATTCATCCTTTCGGTTTAAAAATGAAACTGTTTTGGTCGAAATTATCATTTGTTTTATACAAAAATTTGGTAGAAAATTAAACTATTCGGTTGAAAATGAACTTTTTTGCTAACGATAAAAAATTTGACCATTTTCTTGCAAATCAATATATTTTGTTGAAAATTAATCTTCTTGATGGAAAATTCATATGTTCTGGTAGATAATTATTCCTGGCGGAAAATTCATTAACAGAAAATAATAAACTACTGACTTGAAAGTTCAACTGCTTTGTTAACAATTCATGTTTTTTTAGGATTCACCACCTTGTTAGAAAATTTAACTATTCCATTTTTAGAAAATTAATCTTCAGAATTAAAAGATCATCGTTTGGAATAAAATCTTTTGTTCAAAATTCGTTTTTTTTTCGTTGAAAGTTATTATTTTGATTGAAAATTGATCTGTTCCAGTTGAAAATTCATAGGTTTTGTTAAAAATTCGTCTTTTTTGGTCGCAAATTAATCTTGTTGGATGAAAATTGAAACTAAGTCTTAATGTAGTTCAGTTGCGGATTTTACAGTTTGGTAGACAATTAAATTTCTCGGATAAAAATTAAATTTTTTGTAAAAAAATTCGTATTTTTTGTGTAAGTTTCACTATTCGGTTGAAAATTAAACTATAATGATAAAAATGTAACTACATCGTAAAAAATTAAATTTTTTGGTCAAAATTAACTTTTTTATTTAAAAAATCATGTTTTCAGGTTGAAAATTCCACCGTTTTGTAGATCATTTGTAATTTCGGCTTGAAGATCTTTTTGATTGAAAATTTATCTCGTTGAATTTTTTTTACTCGTTTTTTTTAAGGCTAATTTTTTTTACTGAATATTTACTTTTTCCATTTTTTGTTGAAAATTCCTAGTTCCACGTCGATAATATAACTATCTTGTTGCAATTTCAACTCTGCTTAAAAGTGAACTATTTTTTAAAAATTTGTTAGCTATCACATTTTTCATTGAGAATTCATCTTTTTGTTGAAAGTTCGGCTTCTAAAGAAATCGTCTTTTCGCTTTTAAAGTTCAATTATTTTATTGTAAATGTAACTGTTTGGTTATAGAAGTTTGATGTTAAATATACAAATATTTGGTTGAAAATGCAACTGTTTGTGGATGCACATTAATCTTTTTCGTTTTAAATTCAACTATTTGGTTAAAATTTCAGATTTGCAGGTAAAAAAATTCAAGTCTTGTGAAAAATTCAACTGTTCTTGGTCGAAAATTTGACGTTGTTAAAGATAAGTCTACCTGGATAAAAAAAATCATCCTTTTAGATCGCAAATTCATTTTTTTTTTTTTTTAATAAAATGTCTTCTGAAAATTCAATTATCTAGTTTAAAATGCAACTGTTTGTGGTTGAAGTTTATTTATTTTTTTTTCAAAATTTCGACCGTTTGGTTGAGAATTCATCTTTTTCAGGATGAAAATACAATTATTTTGTTGGAAATTTAACCATTTGGTTAAAAAGACATCTTTTTTTGGTTGAAAAATCATACTTTTCAATTGTACATTTATCTTTCACGATAGACCAGGGAATTTTGAAAATTAATTTTTCGGCCACCCTAAAAAATGAGGGTACTTTTTAATTGGAAATACGCCCAATTTAAATGGAAGCCAAAGTATATGGATTTCATTTTGCATTTTTCAAAATACGTAATTATATAAGTTATAATACGGAAAGTCATTCTATAAATTGACTATCCGTCAAACTTGACAACAGCAAATTTCCATTGATACGTCCTCTTTACCTCGATCGTTTTGTGAAAAATGAGTATCGAGTCATTCACATTTTTCATTGCAAATAGGAAATGTTGTAATCTTGTAAAAATGTACATCGCATGATTCATACGAAGAACATTTGTACAATCTTTGAAATAAAGTATCCTGCCACTGGAACATACGGAAATTGATAAGACTTGTCGACGGATGTAATAAAAATAGTCATTATTTCGTAGCCACTTTTGAAAATTTGGTTTAAACTTAACCATAAATCTTTAAAGAAATACTACTTTAGATTTTTTTCAATTAAATAAACTAATCATGCACCTGAAGAAGAAAATTTTTGCTGTATAAATAGGGTGACCATTCGGCCAGATTTTGAAAGTGTAGGATTTTTTAGTTTTTTTTTAATAGAAAAAAATATCTGAGCGAAATCTACTGATTTTTTTAATTGGTGCCAGATGAAACAGATTTGTATCATTTCATTTTTTAATTATTATTCTTAAATTAAAATTAAAATTTCGCTTTAACAATGTTCTAATGGTCAAAATATATCAATTAAAATTCGTGTATTTTGTACTAACGCTTTCAGTCTCATGTAAAAACCGCATATATCCAAGCTAATAGAGTTTGCATAATCAGATTGAATGGATTTATCATATTTTGTTTGCTTACTCTTCAATACTTCCTTGAAATTATAAATTCAGTGACAAAAAATAATAGAAAATTCATTTCAAATCTTTAAATAAATCTGAATTATAGTAAAATTTTACTAACGATCATTTTGCAAGAAAAAATTTGAATTTTAACTTGAAGTCATGCATTATCCAATCCACTTACTATCTGTCGGTAAGGTAGGACACGCTTTTTAAGGAAATGCATGGAGTACTTATTTTCCTTGAGTTTTGACCAAGGTAATTAATATTTTGTGATGAAGCTTTGGAAGACGATAAAAAACATGCAGAGGGACGTAGGAGCACCATTCTTCATTTCAAGTAATTAAAAAATTTAATTTATCTCGGTTGGTAATGGAGAAATTAATTTGTGCTGTTTTAATTACTGAAGACAAAGGACATATCTGCGTTTCTTTGCATGTTTTTTGTCAGATCACAGAGTGTCAGCGAAAATTTTAAATATTATCATTTACTTCATTTTTAAAAACATCATATTTTTGTGTTTTGTAATGTGCATTTTCGATAAATGTTTAGGGAATATGAACATTTAAAATATTATTTAGCAATGACGAACATGTTTTATTCATTAATATTATTATTTTTTCATTATTAATTTTACTAATATTATTCATACTCTTTAGGTAAATCTTGTTACACTTGTGGGGCCAGAATATTGTATTTAATTTTTGAACTTTATTTTTGTTAATGTACAATTGTTCTTTATGTCACTTATTTGTATTGCCCTTTGTACTTTGAGGAATTTATCGAAAAAAATTTAAAATCTATTAATTTCAAATTCAATTACAACCTTCGCAGTCCTTTCCCTTCTTTTAAAGAATTTCTTTTTTCCCCTGTTTTCAAAAAATTACACTTTTTCTCGGTTTGACGCTTAAATGAGAACTGAAATAATACAACTCGTTAAGAAAATTCAACAATTTTGGTTAGAAAGTTCATTCTTTTTGTTTAAAAATTCGACTTTCTTGTTGAAAATTTAATTATTTTGTTGAAATGCCATCTTTTTTGGCCTAAAATTTTGATTGTTTTGTTGAACATTCGCCTTTTTGAACAGGAACTTAATCCTTTTGTATTGGAAATTTGGCATCGAAATTCAACTATTTGGTTAAAAATTCATCTATTTTGTTGAAAATTCAACTTTTAAGGCTAATAATTCAACTGTCTTAAAAAATACGGCTTAAAAATTCAAATATTTGGTTTGAAATACAACTATTTTTGATGGAGGTGTAATCTCTTTTATTTTAAAATTCGACTATTTGCTTGAAAATTGAATTATTTTCTTAAAAGTTGAACTTTTTTTGTTAAAAATTAAACAGTTTTGTTGAATATTCGTCTTTTTGGATATAAAATTCGTCCTTATGGATTGAAAATTCATCTTTTATGATGGAAGAGTCATCTTTTTTGATGAATATTTATCTTTCTTGGTTACAAATTAGCTTATTTGTTACAAGTTCAGCTTTCTTCTAAAAAACTTTTCAGGTTGATAATTCGACTGTCTTTTTAAAAAATCGTCTTCAAAAGATAAATATTTGGTTGAAGCTTAATTCTTTTTGTTTAAAAATTCGACCATTTAGACGAAAATTCAACCATTTGGCTAAAACTTCAATTGCATTGTTAGAAATTCAACTAGTTTGCTTAAAAGTTCTCAACTATTTTGTTGTTATTGCAACAGTTTTGATGAATTTTTAAAAATTGAATTTTTCATTAAAAATTAATCTTTCGAGTTTGAAATTTAACTTATTTCGAAATCATTCGACTTTTAAACTTGAAAACTCGACTCTTGTTAAAAATTTATGTTTGGGTTGAAAATTCGTCTCTTTTGGTTAAAAATACAATCTACTGCGACTTCAAATCTTAAGATTTTAAAGTGTTTACTATTGAATTAAATATTGTGCCTATATTAATTTTATTTAAAAGAACTTATTCCCCTATTGTTCTCCCATTTTTGTTAAAAAAAACCCTATTTTATTGTTGTTCATTGTTGAGTAGTTTCATTTCTTTACTTTTAATTCTCTTCAAGCTAAATGACTTACAAAAAAATGGTTTTAACCTTATATCTTCTTTTGGTTGTGCAGAGAATATTTGAAAATCAATGAGAATCATGTACTCTATGTTCCTAAACAAAGAAAGTCATTGTTTCAGTTGTTCAGTGTCTGTTGCGGTTTTTTCATCATACTTAAAAATTTGATGCGACTTTTTCTAAGCTTTCTAGTCGATCCGAGCCCTGTAGCAGATTCCAATGATTAATT
The DNA here is from genome assembly GCA_932178445.1 of Andricus quercusramuli. Lineage (NCBI taxonomy): Eukaryota > Metazoa > Arthropoda > Insecta > Hymenoptera > Cynipidae > Andricus > Andricus quercusramuli. The sequence continues at coordinate 6,221 of CAKNXH010059205.1, read as the reverse complement.
TCGTTTTGAGAATCAATGTCTAGACTCTGAAACATCATCTAATTCGCGAAATCATGCGATTCGTTGTCTCGAGCTCGAGGCATTTTGAACCTTCATTTTAATCTCTGATCTGAGAGTTCACGCTCTGTAGCTCGTAACGCGTCGGGACACATGGGGTTGATTTAAAAGGCTCTGCCGAGCAACGTTTGCTTTGTTACACAGTTCATACTTTCCAGTAATTTTAATTTTGATGAATTTTACTCCTTCCCAATAATGAGTTCGTGAGAAAATTCAGATCGAGAAGAGATGCAACGAGTCTGTCGCTAAGTAGGCGACCAGGCAACGCAACAAAATCGATAGCAGCCAGCTTGCTTGCTAATCGGATGGCGTGAGATCCGCTGTCGCGGACGCGTGCAATTTTTCCCTTGGCTTTTCCCATACATTTTTTCCCCTCTATACTCGAGCATGCATGTTAGCCTGCAAGTCCTCTGAAAATACGAACATGCTTCGTACTAAAAGTAAGGCTTGGATCGCGCGAGTTTTTTCCGTTTTTCTCATAAGTTCGCGAACCGAGCAGGCAACCGGAGTTGACATTTAGTTGGAATTTTTCTTTTTGCATCTTTTATACTCAAATGATGTACGTAAACGTACTTTACTGTCGGCTCTTGCATTTCTCAAAGTTTAAAGCCGATATTTCACTTATAATAAAAGTTCTTAGGTTCAAAAAATGCAACCAGGTTTAATTTCTTCGAAAATATATTTTGCGTGATTCCTCCTCGAATAAAGTACGTAAACGCAGTTTATTGTCTTCTCGTACATTTTCTAAAGTTTCAGCCCGATATTTTATTTACATAAAAAGATCTAAGATTTAAAAAAAAATTGAAAAAGTGAGGTCGGTAATGTAGGTATTTATGTCTTATCACATGCCCTTAAGACGTTAATTTAGTCGTTCTAACATCCCCCTCCCCTTCATTTCCCTATTTACCCTTTCCTCACTTCATCCTTCCCCAATTTCTTCATCCTCTACTTCCCCCTCTTCTCGCTTCCCCAGCTAGCACTCGTTCCCCTACTTCCCCTTCCCTCATTACCCCTCACTTCCTTGAGATCCCCTCCTTTCATCCCCCACTTCTACTTCCCCATATTTAATTTCCTCTGCTTCCCCTCCCTATTTCCACTTAATTCCTAATTTACTCTCACTTCCCCTACTCACCCTCCCCTCATTTACTCTCACTTCCTCACTTCCTCACTCCTCATTTCCCCTACTTCCCCTCCAATAATTTCTCCTCTTTGGAAAAAAGTACGACGGACAAAGTGTTGACATTTACAGTAAAATTGTACTCGAAAGTACAATACGCGAAATTTGAGTACGTAATTACCGCAAATACAATTCCAGTACAATTTGCTTTGTACTTTGCTTTTTCAAGTAAATTTGAGTACAGTTGCACGATTTGTCATGTTTCAGTACAATTAGAGATTATGTTCATATGTTATTAATTTTCTTACGAAATTTTTTGTACGTAATTTGTTTTTTAACGATACATAATAAGTGAGATATTTTTAATTAGCAAAATATATCCAATTTGTTTTTAAAAAGCTGTCAGCATTATTTGAACATTCAAAAATAAATAAATTTGAATTTGGCACACAAATTTTGTAGCTTTTTGGTACCACCGTAGCGCTATCGTCGAAAGTACAATTTCTATATTTTGATTATGTTTTGTGGCTGCAAATAAAATTTTCATTTTGCCAACGCTGGACCGTCACTTAGCCTTAACTGTAAAGGTTTATGCCCGGGTCTACGAAACCCTAAAAATGGAATAATTATTTCTCATTTCAATTTTATACTTCGAAAATTTTTAATTAATAGCGTCTTCAAATTTATCATTTTCTAATTTCGTGAATCCGTATTCAAAGATTTAATTTACTGAAATTGCAAGTCTTAGCAGTTGGACATTTTAAGCTCGAAAACGTTCAAAATCAATTAATTTTAAAAATCGATTACTGTCTTCACATATTTCCCTTTTTCCCCGTTTTTAAATTAATTTTTTTCCTCTGTAATAAATTTCCCCTTTTTATCATTTTTTTCACTCATCTGCGAACTAAATTAATAGAACCCAATATGAAAATTGAACTTTTTGTTAGAAAATGTATCCTTTTGGATTACAAATTCCTCTTTTATGGTAGAAAAGTCATCTTGTTTGATTGAAAATTAACTACATTTTTTTTAATTCAACTGCTTTCTCAAAAAACCTTTTTTTTTGCTTAGAAATAAAATTATTTGATTGAAAACACTACCTGATATCAATTTTGTGAATGGAAAGTGACTGGGCGTTTTCGATAGATTTTTTGGCGCTGAACATGAATCCGGTATCAGAAATTGCTTATGACGTCAGGACTTTGAGAAAATTGAGGTCGAAGTGTAAAAAAACGCGTTTTTGGCCATTCTTGAGAATTTATAGCAGTTGAACCCGGCGTGATTTCGTATCTTTGTATATATTTTTTATTTTTCATTTATTTTATATTTTCATGTGCACTCTTTGTATTCTTTTTTTACAAGTGCCGTTGAAGCACTGTCAGCGTTTCTTTGTAGTGGTGCACGCACTCCACGCATGCGCGCGTGCACCA
>CAKNXH010059204.1:0-12301 GCA_932178445.1 Andricus quercusramuli | reverse complement strand
TATTCAAATATTTTATTTGAAAGATTTGCTTTTTTTAAATTGAAAATTCAACAATTTGGGTAAATGTTAAAAATTTATTTCTTTGATTGAAGGCTTCATGTCTTTGGTTAAAAATGTAACTGTTCAATGGAAAAGTCTTTTTTTTTTGTTTTTTTAAAAGTTAATTTTTTAACTGTAAATGTAACTTTTCCTTTTTTTATTGATCTTGTTGCATCGGTTTCGTGGAAAAATAATTTTTTGCTGAAGTTATTTATATTTTCTGTTTGTAAATTCAATGTTTGTAGAGAAAAATTCTTCCTTTGGCTTGAAGGTTCAAGGATTTAGGTGACATTTTCTTTCTTTAGTGAAAAATCTTTATTTGTTTGTGATTTTTCTTTTTGGGTTTAAAAAACTTTTTTTTTGTATAAATTTCTTTTTTTGATTGAAATATAAACTATGACACTTTTTGTTGGAAATTAATATTTTTAGGTTGAAAATTCAAGTATTTTGTTAAAAAGCCATTTTTATGGTAGAAAAGGAATTTTTTTGTTTAAAATAAATTAATAAATTTGAAAATTTTGTAATTGTGTCTGAAATACTGTTTTATTCCGTTTATAAAAGATTCTATGTTAGAAGCGTTTCAAGATTAAAATGCTGGTATTTGAATATTAATGATCAAGGAAAATGAAAAATTAGACAAGGAAAAATAAGGGAATTTTGAAAATGAAGTTCTCGGACACCCTGCCTAATTCTACTAGCAATAACTAGTAAAACATTTTTGGAAACTAAAAATTACGTACAGAAAGAATGTGACGTAATTAAAGTACGGCCCCTAACGAGGAGTTCAAATTCGACTAGAATTCACTCCCAAAGGATTGAAATGAATCGACTTGGAGGGAAATGAATCAATAACGTGTCAGCACTTGGCCGAGTGTCGCTGCCACTGCCATCTCGACTGCCATTCTAACCGATTTCGCCAGACGTCTGGCATTGCTATACTCCCACGCTTCGACCTCCTAAGCTGGATGTGACCCTGATCAAAAATCACGTTCTCTATTGTTCCACCCTAATTAATGCCACATCGCGACCCCAACCGTCCATACCGTAAGACCCCTCAAATTCATAGGGCCCTGCTACTCTGCGCTGTCACTTATCCAATATTTGTAAACAAAAAATGGTTATTGTCCACCCGTAGAGTAAGACAAACTGCCACTTTGCCCGCCCCTATCACGTCATCATTTTTTTTATTACACGCACTTAAATTCTCCCAACCACCGATTAAGCTGAATTCCGAGCTGAATTCATGATTCAAATGAAGATTGACTTCCACTTTTCATTTTATTAGATATTAAAGTGAGACTTGTCTTTCGATTGTTAACATTTAGTACAATTTTGTTAATTTTAAAAATAATCAAGTGAAAAATATTAAATAGTGAAAATTCCCTTGATACTAAATTTAAAAATTGCAGAATGGAATATTTGATTTTGAGCTGTTTTGCAACGTTTTAAACACAATTGCTAGTTTTTATTAGACAATGTTATTGGACTCGTCTTTTTTTTAATACAACTTGTCGCGTTAGGTATCAGGCTCGCATACTGAAGGTAGGCTTAGCTTACAAGTGTAACTTCTCTCCGACTTACTTCTGACTTTTCTGTTTCCCTGAGTCACTGCAAACCCATCGGCCTCCTGTTGTCGTCCTTCGTCACGTACAACTGCGGTTCAAAATTGCCATCAAGATAACTGCAATTGACTCCAACTACATTTGCTTATAATTTTAATTTAAAATTAAATTTTTTCATTCTTTCTTACTTATTGTCATGTTGGAAGAACTAATTATTGTAGACTTTAAGATTGCATTAGAAAAAGGGTTCTTAATTCTCTACAGTAGTTTTTATATCTAAAATATGTTTTGACATCTAAACATGTATAGAGTAACTGAATCTCTAATAATAACTTTTATGTCTCTTCCGAATTTTAGAGTAAATGGTTAAGACTTTTTGCAAGAACAAAATAAAACATTTTTTTTATTAACAATTTTTTTTCAAATCAAATTTGAAAACTACATAATATAAGGAGAAATGTATTTATTGTGTTGAAAGAAATGTGAATCGATCAAAGCTTTTCTCCTTTCATTGATGTTCAATATTAATAGATTTGAATTGTTTTAATGAATTCCACTAATTGTTGATGCATTTTAATATTTAAGAGTTGATTCATTAAAAATATTAGAATATGTAGTAAAAATGAAGAATTGCTATAACTAACTTTAAAATTAAAATTGAAATTAAAAACCCCTTTTCCAGCTCTTTCACCAGGGCTAATGTTACGGAATTTGCTGTAATACTAGTCAGTGCCAAATTATAAATGTTAATGATTTTTTTAAATTTTAAATGGTAATTTTTCGAGCTGAAAAGCGGAAGGGGACAATTTTGTCACACCAAATCAAAAAAAAAAAAATTAATTAAATTGTGTAGAAATTGTTGACATTTAAAATTTAAAGAATTAGAATTTAAAAAAAAATTAAAATTCAAAATTTTCCAGAAACATGATACATTTTTCAAATGAAAATTTGTATGCAAGAAATTAAGGAGAAAAAAATGTTTAAATGAATCATTGTTAAAATACAATGTTGCTTGAAAATTGTTATTCATTCCACTGTGTTCAAAAAATGTTGTCATCAATTTTTCGTCGTTAAAAAAATGAAAATTTGTTTGAAGAATATTTGAATAATTATTCAACTACAAAGTATTTTTTACAATTTCGTATATTCATACTAATGTGATATTTACAAGGGAACAAAATTTCATTCTCTCAGACATAATACCTTATGATAACATATGAATTATTTACTTAACATTATTTCTCTCTTACACAAAAAATTGTGTTGAAAGCTATTTTTCATACAAACAGATAGAAATAAAATTAGGTAAAAATTTTTTAATTAAATTTACGCCACTGGAGAAAAATGTTTTAGAAGTATTTTTTCGATTGCAATGTTTTCTGACAACTTTGGGAAGAAAATTGTTTTGTAAAGATTTATGAAAAATAAGGTTTCTACTACATCGTCATTGTTTTTTCATTAATTGTACTCCGTTAAAATAAAACCATATGTTTTAATAATACTGCAATATTTATCAATATTTATTAATAGAATTGAATAAAAAAAATCTGTTCGATTTAATAATTTTTATAATTTGAAAACTGAGATATTAACCAATGAATAACAATTCCAATTGTAAAACTGCGTACCCACAAGATATTATGTATTTTTCATAGATTTACATCAACAATTTCTACACAATTTAATTTTTTAGGGTCAATACAATTCCCAGCTAAAATTAATTAAATTTTAGAACTAAACAATTTAAGTAGGAATGTGTGATATTGAATGGGAATCGACCAAAGCTTTCGTTAATGTTAAATATTAATAGATTTGTATTATTTCAACGAATTTTAGTAATTTTTGATTAATTTTAATATTTCACAGTTGATTAATTTGAAATATTAGAATAGTAAAAATTAAAGAATGCTATAATTAATATAACCATTATAATATGTTGAATAAATGTTGTTTCAATAATAAATTACATATTTTTATAACATTTAAAAAATTTTAAATGGTGATTTTTCAAGCTGAAAAAGGGAAAGGGGAATCTCGTAACACCCAATCAACAAAATAAATTTTTTTATTTATTATTAATAGAATTTTTTCTTTTAAATCAAATTTCAGAACGAAATTTCTGTAATTTTTAATTCTTTAATTCTTTAATTTTTCTGTGATGTTGAATAGTAATCGATTCAAATTATTTTAATGAACTTCATTAATTCTTGATTCATTTTAATATTTAACATTAGATTAATTAAAATTATTAGAATAGTAAACATTAGAAGTTGTTATATTTAACATTAAAATTATAATTTGTTTAATAAATTGTATTTCATTATTAAATTGTGAATGTTTAAACCATTTAAAAAAAATTTTTAATTGTTATTTTTCAAGGTAGAAAAGGGAAGGGTTTTGTCACACATTACAAAAAAAGTTGAATGAAAACGTTTTTTTTTGTATGTCAAAAGTTCAGAACCGAATAATATAAGAAGAAATTATTTTTTTATATTATATTGAATTATATTTATATAATTATAATATAATTTATATTATATCATTATATTGAATGAAATGTGAATCGATCAAAGCTTTCATTACTGTTAAAAATCAATAGATTGAAATTATTTTAAAGGACTACATTATTTGTTGATTAATTTTAATATTTACCAGTTGATTAATTTGAAATATTAGAAAAGTGATAATTAAAAATTGCCATAATGAACATTAAAATTATAATATTTCCAATAAATGGTGTTTCATTAATAAATAAGTAATGTTTATGCATTTTTTTTTTTAAATTAAAATGTTCATTGTTCGAAATGGAAAAGGGAAGTTAGGTCACACCCCACATTATACTTTAAAAAAATAGTAAAAATTATAAATTATTAAAATTATAAATTATAAATATTAAAATTATAACATGTTAAATAAGTTTGATTTTATTAATAAATGATAAATCTTTATAAAGATGTTTTCAATTTAATATGGTAATTTTTCTAGCTGGAAAAGGGAAGGGGTATTTATGTCACACCTTGCCCCTTTTCCAGCTCGAAAAATTACCAAAAATTGCTATTTTTGGCAACTTGATAACTAATTTTTTTAATTGACTTCGAAAATATCATTTCCAGATATTATCGAAGTTAAATTCATAATCAGCGTCTTTTAAAAAACGTTAGTATTCGTTGTTTTAAGTTTTAACTGAGCGAGAATAGAATTAGTTATGAGCGTGATTTTTATGGGTGTTTTGGGGAAAAATATGAAACTTTTCGTGTCTTCCCCAAAAGATATTCTACTTCTGAACCAGAAAGATACCTTTAGCTAAAATTGTTGAAATGTTGTTGATTAAAAATAAATAAAATAATACTTTTTTAACTAATTCTTTTTTTTTAATGAAATATTTATTAATTTAACGAGCCTAAAAATAGAAGAACGTTTTAACAACTTGTAGAATTATATGGATAATTTATTTTTTATTCAATTTTTATTTTGTTGATAGAATAGTAACATTCTTGATATTGACTTGTGCCGCAATGAGTAATAGGTTAAAGATGCTTTTCATCCAACTTTAGATTCCTAGGCTCCTAATACTTTTGTGCCTAGTCTGTTCTAACCCTTTACTTTTGATCTGTTCTTGTTGACTTCATGAGTGATGTCTGGAAGTCATGTAAGCGTTGATGATCACTGATCATCAGTTACGTAATTTGGTGTAGAAAAAGAGACACCTACGAATTTGATGCTTCTCTAATATCCCTCAAATCTATTCGAGCCACCTCCTTGCTAGTTAATTTTATTGATCGCTCGCAGATATGCAGACTTTTATCAGAAAACAATAATAAAATGTCCATTTAATTATACAATGCATTTGTTTTTAAAAAATGGCATCACTAATTTTTGTGTCTTAACCCCTGCCCCACCCAAAAAATGTCGTGGAACGACAAAAACAATTTAAAGAAAACGTTAAAAATTGTAATCTGGTCAACACTATTATATCAAGTGAAAACTCGTTTAATGAGAAGTCAGTGAAAATTCACTGAAATTCACTTTTTTTCACTGTTTTTTGAGTAGAAAAAATTACCTCGGTTTTAGTGACTCCCTTTGTTAATGTTCGTAAGTTTTGCCCCCCCCCCCCCCCCGAACCAAACCCCCTACATTACGTAATTTTTGCTGACTACATTTTTTGTGTGCATTTATTTACAGGTCAACCTGTACCAGAAACAGTTGAATTGAACCGAAAAAGAAGAAATTTTCACAAAATACTTGAATCCTCAAAAAATAAATATTTTGTAGTCAATAAAGAAAAAAATTTCATCCAAGATGCAGAATATTCAAGTAAAAAAAAGATGAATTTTCAACCAAGAAGATTAATTTTATACTGTAAAAGACGAATTCTCAACCAAATACATCAATTTTGATCCAAAAAGTGGAATTTTAAAGCTAAAAACGAGGTTTCTACAAATCAGATGAATTTTCAATCAAATAATTGCATTTTCAACTAAAATTATAAATTTTTAACCAAGAAGATTACCTTTCCACTAAAAAGACGAATTTTTAACCAAATATATCAATTTTTAACCAAAAAGTTGCATTTTCAACCGAGAAGATTTTTTTTACAAAAAAATATGAATTTTCAACAAGAAATATAAATTTATAACGGAATAATTGATTTTTTAAACTAAGAAGATCAAATTTTTAACCAAAAATCGAACAGTTAAATTTTCATTGACAGAAATTAATTTTTAATAATGAAAACGAATTATCTACAAAATAGTTGAATTTTCTACCAAACTATTTAATTTTCAAGACCAAAAGACGAATTTTTGTATACAAAACAGTTAAATTTTTGACCTAAAAATATGAAGTTTTAACAATAATGTTAATTTCTAATCAAATAGTTATATTTTAAGTTGAAAAATTAATTTTGAACCAAAAACAACAAATTTTCAAAAAAATCCATCAATTTTTAACCAAAAAGTTAAATTTTCAATCAAGCAGATTATTTTTCTACCAAAAAAGACGAATTTTCAACAGACTGCTGTAATTTTGAATCAAAATGTTGAATTTCCAAACTTAAAGAATCAAGTTTTAACCAAAAATGCAATAGTTAAATTCCCGTATGAAAAAATTAATTCTAAATTAAGAAATGAATCTTTCACAAGATAGTTAAATTTTCGAATTTTCTATACAAAACAGTTGAATTTTCCACAAAATGTTCATTATCAACGGAATATTCAAATTTTGTGTTAAAAAAATTAATGTTTACTCCCAAAAAGAGAAACTTTAATAAAGTAGTTCATTTTTCAACCAAAGATACGAATTTTCTATGAAAAGATGAATTTATAACAAAATATTTGAATCTTCAACCAGAACAGATTTATTTTTAATGAAACAGTTTCATTTTTAACCAAAAAATTTGTTTTTCTACCTAAAAAGACGAACTTTCAACAGAATGCATAAATTTATAACTAAATAGTTGAATCCAACCAACAGACGAATTTTCGACCAAATAGTTTAATTTTTTACCAAATTGTTGAATTTTTAAACCAAAATGATGAATTTTCTAAAAAAACCATTAAATTTTCATAACATAAATTTTCAACAAAAAGGTTAATTTTCAAATTAACAGTTGAATTTTCAACGAAAATTATGAATTTTCAAAAAAAAAAGAATGTTTAATAGGTAGTTCAAATTTCAACCTAGGAGTTTGATTTTCAACTTTAAAAGATGAATTTTTAACCAAAATTTTACCCTAACTAAGACAGCATATAAAAATTGTTGCCCCCCCCCCCCAATAAAGACTGCAGTAACTTTTAAATTGAAATCATTGAGCTCAAATTTCGGACAGTTAAAAAGAGCCTTTCAAATATTAGAACATTTTGAGGCTGGTTTAACAAGTTCAAGTAATTGAAAAATTACTAATGAAATTGACAAAGAAAAATATTTTGCATTTTATCCACAAGGTTTTTTATTAACACAATTGTAAAAACAGAATAGACTATTTGAAAAATTCACACATTCGTCACCAGTTCACGTTTCCGAAAATATTCCTCTTTTATCATATATCCTCCTGAAAAAAATAAAAAATCATTTATATTTAGTCTATTGATATAACATTTTTAACACAAAATCAGAAATTTTAATTTAATGTTTGAAAATTTCAAGGATAATTTGTTTACGTTACAATTTTTGAAAGTTATCACATCTTACTATATCATCGAATTACAAATCTTGACTTTTCTACATTTTTAGTGTTCTATATGTCTTTAAAAAGTGTAATTATGTTCTTATTAGTTTTGAAAAATTCTTTTCTCTATTTTAAGATTAGTACCAATTTGTAGATTTTACACACTAAACAGTATTTTCTATCATTCTGTATTGAGCAAAAAAATTTTGCTTACCATTCGCCCCGTTTTTATTGCAGAGCAATAATGAATCGTATAATACTGGTGGGGGGTATCTGGAGCAATTGTAGAAGAGATGGACTGCCATGATCGGTCCGCAAATTCGGTAATCAACTGAAAACATAATATTTTCTATTAAAATATAAATTAATTTTCAAAAATAAAACATTTATTAATAAAATTTAACTCTGAAATCACAGAAAAAACTGGGGGTTCACTAAAGATGCAGCTTAAATAAAAGTTGGTATCTTTTAGAACTTGAACTGCGATAGAATCCTTTGGAGACCCAAAAGGGTTCCTTTGGAGAACACTTGAATAGAACAACATGAAGGCGCATTCGCAAACCAACTGCTTGTGGGTCGTTATGTTTACAAGTTTGCTACATAACATGCAAATGATATTTATCAAGTCATGATATCTATTCTAATTGTGATAATATTCTGTACTTTAATTCTTTTCTTTGAATTATATGTCTCTATCAGAATTGGGTACCTTTGGAGCGAAAAGACAAATTTTCAACAACAAAAAATTAATTTTCAACCAAAAAGTTGCATTACCGACGAAATATGTAGTAACATTTTCGAGTCAAAAAGACGATTTTTTGAAGACATTAAAATTTTTAACAAAGAAGTTACTTTTAAACCAAGAATGATGAATTTTCAACCAAGAAGGATGACTTTTCTACCATAAAAGGTGAATTTTCAATCCAAAAGGATAAATTTTTTAACAACATAGCTGAATTTTTGACCAAAAATTATGACTTCAACAAAATAGATCAATTTTCCAGAAATGATTAGATTTTTAACAAAATAGTTGAATTTTCAGCAAACAACGATGTATTTTCAATCAAATGGTTGAATTCTTAAACAAGGTAGATTAAAATTCAATCAAATATTTGAATGTTCAAGATAAAAAAAATGGTTTAGAAGACAGTTGAATTTTCATTTAAAAAATTTATTTTTAACGAAGGAAGATGACTTTCCTACCATGAAAAGTTAAATTTTTAGATAAAAACTCTGATAAAAAATATAACTTTAAACAACAAAAAAAGAAATTTCATCAAAACTGTTATATTTTAGATCAAAAAGATGAATTTTCGACTAAGAAGATTAATGTTCTATCAAAAAAGACGAAATTCCAACTTATCCAATATACAGGGTAAAGTTTTGAGCAAAAATGGAATAGTTACATTTTCAGATAAAAAAATAACTTTTCAACAACAAAAAGATGAAATTTCATCAAAATTGTTAAATTTTAGTCCAAAAAGATGAATTTTCGACTAGGAAGATTAACGTTCTATCAAAAGAGACGAATTTCCAATGTATCCAATATACAGGATAAAGTTCCAACCAAAAATTGAATAGTTAAATTTTCTGAGAAAACAAATAATTTCCAACAAAAAAATTAATTTTCAATAAAGTTGTTGAATTTTCAATCAAAAAGATGAATTTTCGACCAAGAAGGTTAATGCTCTATGAAAAAGACGAATTTTGAACAAAATACTTTAATTTTTTAACAAAATCATTTAATTTTAAAGCCAAAAAGATTAATAACTTACAAAGTAGTGTATTTATCAACAACAACAAAAATGATTTTTTAACTAAAAAGGTCCATTTTCATCCAAATAGTTTAATTTTCTACCAAATTGTTGAATTTTCAAGCCAAAAAGATTAATTTTCTACAGTAATCTGTGGAATTTTTAACATAAAAGTTCACTTAAAAGCAAAAAGATAAATTTTTAACTATAATTATGAATCGTTAATCAGAAAAATTAATTTTTTCACAAAGTAGTTCAACTTTGAGTCAAATAATCGACTTTTCAACCAAAAAATATAAATTCCCAACGAAGTATGTAACAGTCAATATTTCAACAAAACAGTTGCATTTTTAATCAAAAAGGTTAAACTTTAAACCAAGAAGATTAAATTTCTACCGAGAAAGACAAATTTTTCACAAAATGCATGAATTTTTAACCAAAAAGTTGAACTTTCAACTAAAAAAGATAAGTTTTTAATCAAATAGTTTTTTAACTGAAAAAGATAAATTTTTAACCAAAAATAGAATAGTTTAATTTTCAGTTAAAGAAATTTATTTGCAACCAGACATGAAACGCATTTCCATCAAAATAGGTAATTTGTCTACCAAAGAGATGAACTTTTAAATAAAAGAATGAATTTTTAATAAAGTTACAAAATAATTAAATTTGTAACCAAATAATATAATTTTGAACCAAACGACATGAATCCCGAATCAAAAATGTAATAAGTAGCCTTTTCAATAAAAAATATTAACTCTTATCCGAAATCGTTATTTCCACTTATACCCCTCCCCCTTTCCCGGTTATAAACCTTAGTGTTTAGCCTCCCCTCCCCCTCAAACTGATAACGTAGTTTATGGAAAGTACCGCCAGGTATTTACAGAATTTGTCGGTAAAGCAAACGACATGGCATATGAATACGCCTTTATGTATACAAGTTTGCTACATAACCTGCCAATGATATTTGTCGAGTCATTATTTCTAATTTAGTTCCGACAATATTTTGTAATTTAAATCTCTTCATTAAATTTTGTCTCTATTAAAATTGGGTTCCTTTGGAGATCCAACTGGAGTCTCCTTTGGAAAAAATTAATCGTTTTGGGTTCCTTTTGAGCAAGAGGGGTTCCTTTTAGTATTGCAGCTCTCCAAGAACCAAAAACTGGTTCTCATAGGAACCCCAGTTTTTTCTTTGATACACTTTCATAAAGATTAAAATCTGTATTTATAATACAATTTTTGTAGTTGGCGATGTCGGAAAAGCTTTTCTATAATTTCCATAGAAGCCTCAAAAACCTAACTATAAATAATCATAAGGAAACGTTATACTCACACTTAGAAATGCACTTAAACATCCAAACATCCTTGACACAATTGCCTAAAAAAATTATAATTTCGTAATTCTTTTGTATTCGTAAACAGATGTTGAGATTTGAAAAAACTTTGCTTAGAATTTTCATAACTACACTTTGACACTATCTTTATTTATTTTCGCATTTTACTATCGTTTAAAGATAACAAATAATGGAAAGAAAAAAGTATTACAAAAATTGATGTGTAAAACTATTCTAAGGAATAATTTTTACCTCACTGCTATTCCAAAGAAGTAATTTTATTTTGACTACCAAAAATTTGTTAGGTACTATATTGTACAAGGTTCTTTTTGAGAATGAGCACAGTTAAATAATTTCCATATGCTTTGTGCTCACGTAGCATTTGTCGTAAAGAATTTAAAGTCATGACTTATCGTGATATGAAGAACATACTTAAATATGTCAGCAAACATTGTAATAAAATTGGGTTCACTATTAGAAAAGACTCTAAACGCATTAGTAGAAGTTTTATACAACTACCGTAACTGAATGGAATTTTTACCAAATATTTGAACTTTGAATTCAAATAGTTGAATTTTTAACCTAATATTAAAATTTTCAAAAAAAAAATAGTCAGATTTTCAATCAAAATTAGTTAAAGTTTAAACAATAGTATATGACAAACGGTTGCAGTTTCAGCTTGTTTTTAACAGTGTCATTACTTACATTAGTCAGCGACAACTTATCTTTTCGTGAGGTTTTCAAGACGAGTAAAACAGTTGTTCAATAAAATCCAGATAAGAGTTCTAAAAAAAAACGAAAACCATTTCAAGGTTTTGTATTTGTTAAATGGAAGTTTAATAATTTTTTGAAACATGTTTCCATAAGTTTTGTTAGTCATCCCGAAATTTCGAGGCGACTATAGACCCTTAATTTTAAGATATTAATATTTTTAACTATTAATATTTTCAATTGCATTATTTTTTAACATATTGCATGAATAAGAATTCTATCTAATTATTAAAAAATGCATGGTGCTATTTTCGATTAATATCTCGAAACTATCGTGAAACTATTGTTGTCAGGAAATTCGTGTTCGTGATGAAGATTTCATTTTTTTGCCGTTTAAAAAAAAGTCTGCAAACTTTAGGCCAAAGTTAGTCAAAAACATTGTTTAAACTACAAAGTTAAAAAAAGAAGTGCAAATTCCCTTAACCATATAAGAGGTCCAATTTTTAAAAATGCTTATCAATTTGCGAAATTGGTTTAACTACGAAAAATATGTTTTTTATAATCTCGAATAAAATTAAAAACTACATTTTCAATATTTGAACTAATCTATGAAGTTCACACATTTCAATTTCTTGAAAATATTGAAGCATCTTAACGATTTCAAAAGATTTAAAAACATTATCAAAAAAGAATCCAGAAGATTTGAAGGTATTTTTATTATTAATTTGGTAGAATTTT
>CAKNXH010059203.1:71945-100628 GCA_932178445.1 Andricus quercusramuli | reverse complement strand
ATTTTGGTCCACCATATTGAATCCGGCATTTTTAATTTTTCAATTTTTACCCCAGATTTGAAATCAGCTACCTGAAAAACCCTCTTGTAGCAAATTTTAGTCAAATCGGTTTCCTTTTATAATTATAAATAAAAACAATATAATATTACTGTTCTTCATTAGATAATAATTGTTTGGATATATTTTCATATTTTCATTTACTTTTAGCCAATTTTTTAACATAATAGATAATTATTGACGAGAAAAATTATTGTCAGAGAATGTGAATTTGCCGTGAAACATAGTGTACAGAGCAATATTTAGCACAGTACTGTTTATTGTTTGACTGCGTAATTGATGTTATGTGAAATAATAATGTAATAATGTACTCAGAGAAAAACATCTGTGATTTGTATGTGAATCTCAAATTGCTACCATTAACAATCAATTTGAGGAAAACATTGAAATAATTCTCAGTGAGATCATATTGATCTTCGAGGAAAATAATTTTTTATAATATTTGATTTTGACTTTAGAGGGTCAGGATAAATAATTGTATCAATTTTTAATTGAACGAAACGTTTCGGCGCACACTGGTGGCCCTCATTAGTCGTTAATTTTTACTCTGGAAAAGACAGTGAACTTATTTGTTACAAGCAGCGAATAAAATTTACAATGCAATGAAATTAACTGGTAAATGTGACATTTGGCCCAAATTTGAAATGCGAATTTTTATTGAACAGATTTTTGTTAACTAACATTGTGAAAATTACCAAAGCGTATTATCACTCAAGACTGTACTAGACCCTTATATTATATTACAAATTTTATTTGATTAATTTGTCCAATTATTGTATTACAAAAGACATTCAAAGCTGTACCAAACAAAATTTGAAATAATTTCCTTATTTAAACTAGATTCTTACACTGCGTCCTTTATAAATATTTTTTGTAACTGTCTTTTCAAGAATAAAAATTAACCACGCCATGAGCAATCTCCACGTGATCTCTGATTGTATAACATGTTGTCTTTCCCATCCCAAACTGTTATTTCGTCAACGGCCATACCACGCTGAAAAAACCAGTTCTCGTCCGATCACTGAATTTAAGCAGCGTTGGGCGCGCGGTTAGTACTTGGATGGGTGACCGCTTGGGAATACCGCGTGCTGTTGGCATTATATACAACTTTTTTGTTTCGTCTTTTTTATTCATATATCATTTTCTATCGTGCAATAATACACTTTGTATATCTGTTTATAAATACTGCGATACGTTTGCGAGTATCGACCACTGAGCACTATTATAACGAGTAGAAACTTCGCTTACGCTGTACTTTTGTTGCATTTTTTAAATTCTGCTTATTGTACCTCCTTTCAAAGGTATAAAGTTAAACATTTTTTTATGAACATATCTGGAACATTGTTAAGACTAAAGAGAACTCATATTAACATGTATTAAAAGTTGGGATGGCTTGTAACAAAACCTAGAGATTTGCCCCGATTAGCGGTATGTAAAAAACTGGGCTTCGCAGATTATATTTTTGTCCAAATTTGGAGAAAACACGAATTTTTACGCATCCCGTATTGCTCTCAGTTGTAAACATTTTTTAATAAAAAATTACGGACGGACACATAGCACCTGATCCACCGTAGCCCAACTTAAGTAAAATTTTTATTCAATTTAAACGAAAGCAACTAAAGACAGCATACCGACCCTGTGAATAGAACGTGTTACGTTTATGGATAAGAAATTATGCCTGCGTTAAAAACATTTGGTGGCCCTTAAAAGGGCCGATTGTTGGCAATGCAAATTAAACTCTACTAAATTTAACCTCCGAAACAGTAAACTTTTTTACTTTTTAAACAATCTTTATTAAATATGAATCAGAATTTGTACATGAAAAATATTATACAATAAGATCTGAGGTGAATACTGATGAGGCACCCATTTCTCGATGAGAAATTTTATCCTATTAAATAATCTATTTGATTTCGTTTACTATTCTAAGTATTTATCACAAGGGAATTAAGTCTGTTATGAGTATTGGGTAAAAAGTTGTGTAAAAACCCATTAAGTTGGCTAATCATTCTTAAACTAAAGGAATCAACTTAAAAACTAAATAAACTACATAAAAGTAACAGTAGCACAGAACTGTTAAGATGTTGGAACTCTTCAGTCTTTAAAGTAGGATTTGATAAGGCATTTTAGCTTTTATTCTGAAAGGCGCAGTATCTCGGGTATACATTTTTATTTCTTCAAGTTCAGCAAGTCGCGGGATTTGGTTAAGATAAAAATTCCTTGCTAAACTATGGATTTCGTCTTTAACGGGCTTAATATTGCAGGTTTTATGTAAGTCTATGATCCTAGTCTTAGGTTTTGCATTGGTAATCATACGCAGGCATTTGTTTTGGACAATTTGTAGAGTTTTCACGTTTGTCGCTGACGTATTACTCCATATAGGCGCAGCGTAGAGCATAGTTGGTTTTACTATAATTTTGTACAAGAGAATTTTGTTCCTAATGCTAAGCGTGCTCCGCCTGCCAATGAGACAGTGTAGCGCACCCACAGCTTTGAATGCGTTCTTCCTAGCTTTTTTAACATGTGGGATAAAGGTGAGCTTATAATCTAGAACGCCTCCTAAGTACTGGACGCTAGTTTTCTTTTCTATACATAAGTCATTTAACATAGTCAGGTACATTTTCTTTCTTAGTATTCTTAGAAAAAATAATAAACTCTGTTTTATCAACATTTACCTTAAGTTTCCATTTATGAAAAAATTCAAGCAATAGTTTGACATATTGTTGCAGTTTCGTAGTTGCCAACCTTTTACTAAAAGAGGAGACGAAGGCTGCAGTGTCATCTGCAAATAATAAAACTCGCGGATCCGAAACAGTAAAGAGTACGTCCTTGACGTTTCAAGGCAGACACCTGAATGGAAGAAATCCCGAAACACCCAAATAGCTAATCTAGATACGTAGCCAGTCTATACTTTCAATAGTTACAAGTAGAAGTAGTTATACAAAAAAGCACTCCTATGTACGAAACAAACGTAATAACTTAAATTCAAAACTAGAGCGTAAGGCGTTAGACTGGTTGAAAAAGCATAATTCGCAATCCATTCAAACGAATGACCATATTCTTGTAGAAACTGGTAAACCAAATTCATAATTAACGTAACATTTTTGAATAGGACAAACAACAATCCAACGTAAGAAAGAAGTGATGGCCCTGAAAAGGGCCGATTTTATATATTCAGCAGCAGAATCAACCGAATTTAACCGCCAAAACCGTACAGAGTACGTCCTTGACGTTTCAAGGCATAGACAACGTCCATGGCGGTGACGGTCTTCCTTTTGGCGTGCTCGGTGTAGGTGACTGCATCGCGGATGACATTTTCAAGGAACACCTTCAAGACACCTCGGGTTTCCTCGTAGATCAAGCCAGAGATACGCTTGACTCCACCACGACGAGCCAGACGGCGGATAGCGGGCTTCGTGATTCCCTGGATGTTGTCACGCAAAACTTTACGATGACGTTTTGCTCCTCCCTTTCCCAAACCTTTTCCTCCTTTACCACGACCAGTCATTTTTTAGAAAATTGATGAAGTACGACGTATTCACACAAAAAGCAGAACTCGGAATGCTAAAAACAG
This sequence comes from Andricus quercusramuli, assembly GCA_932178445.1. Taxonomy (NCBI): domain Eukaryota; kingdom Metazoa; phylum Arthropoda; class Insecta; order Hymenoptera; family Cynipidae; genus Andricus; species Andricus quercusramuli. The sequence goes on along the minus strand of CAKNXH010059203.1, from coordinate 96,997 downwards.
TCTGTGGGCTAGGTTATATAGACATGAGAACGGATTCCCCCACTATACGACATGTGCACTTTCTCCCTTCTTTCTTTAAAATTCCCAGTACCGATAGTTTCAAGAAAATAACCCATAAAGAACTAACAAAACAAATTAAAACTGCTAGAAACAACAAAGCACCCGGTCCTGATTCAATCTCAAACTTTGTCCTCAAAAAACTTCCAATCTCGTGTCTCACTCTCCTCGCCACTATCTTCAATGCTTGTATTCAACTAAGCTACTTTCCTAATTCATGGAAAATAGCTCACATTTTAGTTTTTCAGAAAAAAGGCAAGGACCCATATCATCCAACAAGCTACAGGCCTATTAGTCTTCTTAATACAATGAGCAAAATTTTTGAAAAAATAATACTCACTCGCGTAAATTATCACCTCGAGGAAAACAGCATCCTTAAACCACAACAATACGGTTTTAGAAAAGGTCACTCTACGCAGCACATGATGCTTAAGCTTACCGAAGCCATTAGCCTGAATTTCAATCGAAGAAAACATACTGGAGCTGTTTTCCTCGATGTAGAAAAAGCCTTTGATAGTGTCTGGCACGTAGGACTGCTCAGAAAACTAATAAATTACAATTTCCCAAGAGGGCTTATCCATTTCATACATTCTTATCTCTCCAACAGAAAATTCTCAGTCAAAATAGGCCAGACACTTTCAAAAGAGAAACACATCCGAGCGGGTGTGCCCCAAGGCAGTATTCTAGGACCGGTATTCTTTATCATCTACGTTAACGACATCCCTGAGGTCCCCGAAGTTACAATTGGATTGTATGCTGACGACACCGCACTATTTACCTCCTCTTGGTCAGTTCCGAAAATCCTAAGATTACTTAACAAAGCTCTTGAAATCATTGAGGCATGGGCTAAGCTTTGGAGAATAAAAATTAATGTAGCAAAGTCAGAATCAATCCTTTTCTCAGTCAGAAGGCCTGCTAAAATAGATCCACCAAAAATGTTTAATGAACCAATAGAATGGAAAAATTCCGTAAAATACCTAGGGGGTAAACTTCATAAACGCCTTAATTGGAAACAGCATATCCATGAAACTAAAGGGAAAGCTCTCGGGGTTATCTCGCGCTTAAATCCTATTGTTAATAGACACTCGAGTCTAAAACCTGAATATGGTATCCTGATTTACAAAATGTTTATTCGACCAATCATAACCTATGCCTGTACAATTTGGGGAGGTGCGTCTAAAAGTAACATCAATCACATCCAGACCATACAAAATAAATTCCTCAGACGTATCACAAAAACTCCTAGATATACCAAGAACTCTGTCCTCCACAGAGAATTTCAATTACCTTACATTTCAGAGTATATCAAAGAAACGGCCACTAAATTCTATAAATCTACATCATTATCACCTTTTGAACATATCTCCTCTCTGGGGAAATATAACTTTGACCCGCTTCGCAAACACGCGATGCCAAGAGACTTTCTAATGAAATAAGTCACCCAGGTCGAGGTGGCCTTGCCACCCCCGACCTACTAAACACTTTTCTCTTTTTCGACCCCTCTACCACCTTCCCCCTCTTCTTCTTTACTTCTCTTTCATAAAACAAACTATCAGATATTGTGGTTTTTTTCCCGTCTGCGGGCTTTTTTTCCACATATAACAAACGTCAATTTAAATTCCAGTCATGTCAAATTTCTCTCAGATTGTGTAACAATGCCCAAACGGGTAACACACAACAACTTCTTCCAGTTCGATCATTCTTCGGGGAGATCATTAATCGTGAGTGCGCGATTGGCGCGGCTTCGCCGCACCATTCGCCCACTCCCGTGCATTGGATCTCACAAGAGGGGGCGATGGTTGGGGCCCCCTCATCCCCACCCCTTTTTTTTTATTTTTTTTTTTTTACTATTGTTTGAGAACTCGTTTCGAAAGCAGCATCATTAAAATATGGCTCGTACCAAGCAAACCGCACGTAAATCCACCGGTGGAAAGGCACCGAGGAAGCAGTTGGCCACCAAAGCCGCTCGCAAGAGTGCACCAGCAACAGGAGGAGTCAAGAAACCTCATCGTTACAGGCCAGGAACCGTCGCTCTTCGTGAGATTCGCCGTTACCAGAAAAGCACTGAGCTTTTGATCCGAAAACTTCCTTTCCAACGTCTCGTTCGTGAAATCGCCCAAGATTTCAAGACTGACTTGCGTTTCCAGAGCTCTGCTGTCATGGCTCTCCAGGAGGCCAGTGAGGCCTACTTGGTCGGTCTCTTTGAAGATACCAACTTGTGCGCCATCCATGCTAAGCGAGTCACTATCATGCCGAAAGACATCCAATTGGCTCGTCGTATCCGAGGAGAGCGAGCTTAATTTTTTTATTGCTGCTAATCACTGAATATACAATCGGTCCTTTTCAGGACCACTAAATGATTTTCACGAGGAATAATTTTTATTCTACACATGTCATTCCAGTCCAATTTGTAGAAATATAATCTGGACCAATCAAGAACGCGGTGTAAACCATACTAATTTTTTTATTACATAAATGATATCCCTAGGGTGCTGCCAATTAAATCGACTGTGTTTGCGGATGGCACTTTAGTTAACACATACTCATTAATTAACTTTGATACTGTTTGATATATTCACAAATAATGTATTCAATTTCGGGCTATTTTTGACTTTGGACGACCTCTAGCTCCTCAGCAATTCATTTTGGTGGGTGGTTGTGGCCATAAGAACTTTTAATCAGGACCTCAAGATCTATCATTTCCCGCAGTTTCGTCCAATTTGACCGAATGTTTTTTTCCCGTGTATTGTGTGCGGGGTTCTTTCCGGAAATTTTACCTGGGGTATTGATTTAATATCGTGTCCTAGAGAAACCCACTCCAGGGACCCTCTAGTACAGTAAAAACCAGACTTCCCGGAAAAGATGTGTTTTTTACACCCGGTACGTTGGTTCAGTGAGTACTGGGAAACCCGGACTTACTCGGAGATGTGTTTTTTACAACTGGTGCATTGGTTCAATCTCGTGTCTTCGAGGAACCCACAGTAGGTGCAAGGTTTTGACATGGGTAGCAGAATTTTCTCGAAGAAGATGTTCGCATATTTTGTGCAAGGGCGTGATTTCCGCGAGCGCAGTTCATCACTGGAAGTCAAACTTAGTCCAAAATTAGTTTGTGGAATTTCCGTGGAACGCTTTCCGTAGAATTTTTTCACGTGGGTCATCAATCATCGGAATTCTAACCAGCGAGTGGCGACTTTTGAGAGCTGTCACATTTATTGTCATTTGTCATGAAGAGCTATTTTTGCATAATGATTGTCGGTTATATTACTTTGAGAACGGTAACGAGAATGAGAATATAACCGGCAGATAAATTCTTTGAGAATTTATGAGAACGATCCAGAGTCAACATATCCTCAAATTTCAACTAAATTTTTGATAAATTGGCGGTAAATTCAAATTAAGATAGTTTACGACTCAAAATTTCAATACTTTAACAACAAAAAGTCTATGTATTTTTCTTGATTTATACATATACTTGTATTAGTAAATAACTTATATGTGGATATATAAATAACGTGAACAATAACAATATTTAAAAAATCATAAATTCTGCTATATTCTGTATTATTCTCCGTTATATAACCCGAACTTAAATTCTCGAGAATTTAAGAACTCTAGGTTAAATTGCCCATGAGCGCAAATAATCTCGTAACTCAGGGTAATATTCTCTGTTTACCCATCAGAGCAGGTAATAGCAGACAGATTACTCCCACCATAGGAAATATTTATATTCTACCTACCCCAGCGAGTAAAAACACGAAATTATCTGCAACAACATTTGCTTCTATAGTTTTTTCTGTCTTCGCTGATAAAAAGTATTAAAGGAACTTCAGATTTAAAACAAATACCAAGCAGAAAGTTGTTCAATATAGTTGAAAGAAGATTTCTGAAAAGTTTTAGAAAGCAAGCTTTGCATGTGTACAAAATTTTAAGCAGTTTCAATAATATTTGGCCTCATTATAACGATTAACGTTTTACTCACTTATTGATTTTCAGAACAATAATTTACAGGTTTTAATTTTCATAATTAAAACTAACCATCGAGAAAACATAAATTGAATCCGAGAGCTAAATTTCAAAAATCTGATTTTGATATAAAAAAATTAGAATTCACACGATTTGATTAAATGTTTAAGATTTTGGTTAATCGTGAATATTCAACTATTTAGTTGAAAGTGAAACTACATTGTCGAAAACTCTTTTTATTTGTTGATAATTCATCAGTTTAGTTGAAAAACCCTTTTTTTTTTGTTCAAAATTTAACTAGTTTGTTGAAATTCTTTGTTGTTGTAAATATTAATCTTCGTGGTGACTATTCACCTTTTTGGTTGAAAATTAGTTCCTTTGGTTAAAAATTTAACCTGTTCAGAATGTCTCAAAATGTGGACATTTCATAAAAACGGATGTCAAATTTTACACAAATCTAATACCTTCTCTGATGAGAATGTAAAAACTTAGAATCTTTCATCTTTTCGTCTGAAAATTTCTTTTTTTACATTCTCATCCTTACGAGAAGGTATTGGTTTTATGTAAAATTTGACTTTGTCGGTTTTCATCAAATCTCCACGTTTTGAGACCCCCTGAGCTAGAAAAAACGATTTTTACCAAGTTGTCTGTCTGTCTGTAGTCTGTAGACACGATAACTTTGGAAAAAATGATCAGATTGGATTGAGCTTTGGTACATTTCTTTAAGCCCTAAAAGAAAAGAATAAGTTCGTTAGCCAGCCATTTTTGATGAAATTAGTTTTTTTTTAAATGAAAATTACTTTGTTCAAATGAAAATGTAACTATGTATTCTCTTTTTGTGAAAAATTGATCTTTTTTGACAGACTTTCAATCTTCTTGATTAAAAATTCATCTGCTGGGTTGAAAATTAATTGGTTGAAAATTTACCTATTTTTTCAAAATTTGTCTTTTTTGTAGAAAATTTATCCTTGGGGTTGAAAATTCAACCATTTGGTTTAAAATAATTTAATTTCTTTTAGTTGAAGATTCATCAATTTAGTTAGAAATCAATTTATCTGTTTAAAAATGTAATTATTATGTGCAAACATTTGTTTTTTTGTTGTTAAATAAGAATTTATTTTACTGAAAATGTAGCTATTTCGTTTTTGCTAGAAAATTATTCTTTTTTAGTGGAGAATTCACTTATTTTGTTTAAAAAAATTTGTCTTTTTTTAATTAAAATTTTAATTAATTTGGTACAAAATGCATATTTTTGTGTTGTAAATTCAACTTTTCTGTCGATAATTTGTCCGTTTGCCGTGAAAAATCAACATTTTGGATAAGATTTTTCTTTCTAATTGACTAACAAATATTTCTTGGTTGACAATTCAACTTTTTTTGAAACATCTTTTTAGTCTGTTCAGGTTAAGGATTCTAATAATGCCTTGGAATTTTTAAAAATCATCAAAAATCTTAAAAATCGTTTGAGATTGCTTGAAATTATTGAATGTGATAACAAATTTAGGAATCTTTTAAAATACCCTAGAATATTTCAAAAAATTTTAAAAAGAGGCATAGATCTGAACTCAATGGTGACTAAACCATGGGTTATTTTATTGAAAAAAAAGACTAAAGTGATATTTTTATTTTCAGAAGTGACTTTATCTTGTAACAGTGAAGTTATTTAACGTGCATGTCATAGAAATTCCCCGACTTTTGCATTTTTTTTTAATCTTTGGTTTTCCCTGATTAACGAAATTCCTTGAGTTTTCCATCATTTCCAGGTTTTCCTTAACCTGTTGCCACCCTACGGCAGCGTTATTTTTTCGAAAATTAATTTAAAATTGATGGTGCTGATTTCATTACCAGTTTGTTTCCTCGCAGATTTTTGCAAATATTTAATTTTCTCCTAAAGTATGTATTTAAAATTATACATTTTAATTTTTTCAATATCATAAACGACAATTTATAGTACAAGAAACTATTCGAAAATTGCTAAAAAATTTAATAAATAATAATTTTTTTCTCTCTAGTTCTATCTGTCAACAACACGGCCCCAGAGAATATAGGAAAATTCATAAGAGAACTTGGCAATGATATTTCAGACGAATTGGCTCAAGAAAACCAAGAATGTCTTATTTTAAAACTAATGCAGTGGGTCCCGTGGTAAGTGACCACATTAAAAATATTTAATCCTTCTTACTTTCTCATGATTGAAATTAATAAGTGATTCACAAATTTCATCATTGAAAAAATTAAGAATTAACAACTCTCTGTTTTACCCTACTCCAAATATTCGTGTAAATCACGTAAATATAACATTTTAAAACATATTTCAGTATCCAATACATAACTTACAGGGAGCGGATTAGAGTGACGGTGAAGTTAGCTGCCAAGCTCAGCTCGGCTCTCACATGCGGAGAACCGCTGGACCAGAGAGAGGGTGACGCATAGCAACTTGTGTGCCCGGTGGCGGCGCGACGTGGGGGCGCACGTTGCTACGCGCCCCCCACTCTGCCGGGCCGACGCTTCTCCGCGTGTGAGAGCCGAGCTAAAATTGGCAGCTATGTTCACCGTGGCTCTAATCTGCTCCCTAATGATTTACATATGTACCTATTTTTTTGGGTCAATTCTCGGTAAAATTAATTGCTTCAGGAACTAATTTCATATAATAGCTTCTTCTTTCTAAATACCTTCTTTTGCACACACCCTTTCACCTTCTCTTTCAGATCCTCCCATATCTCTTCCACCGACTCCCCTCCAAAGCGAACATTTCCTAGCTGCTCCTGATACTTCTCTATCGCCTCCCTCGTCTAGGTCGCCCTCTCCCCCATCGAGACTTCTTCCCCGCCTTGTCTTCTGCCACCCTCACCTCTTATTCCCAGACTTAATGGCTGATGATCTGATTCCACCCTCCCCTCTACTGCGAATTTTTTCGTCTCCTCCCATCCTTGCATATTCATTACCACATAGTCTATCACAGATACCCCCACCTTACTTACATATGTGTATTCTCCCTCTTCGTCCCCATTTGCCATACCATTCGCCACTGCCCACCCTCTATCCTCCATCCAGTCCCTTAGAATCTCCCCCTCCTTATTTATTAACGTATCCTTCGAATTCCTTTCGAAGCTCTCCCCTTCCCTGTAAAGGCCCCCTTCCCTTCCCATCCTCGCATTAAAATCCCCACCCAGTACCACCATACCCTCCTCTCTTTCGCCTAGCAATTCTTCCACCCTTTCTTTAATTCTTTCCATCCCCTCATTATTGTACACTGTCACAAACTTACATGCTCTCCCTCCTATTTTTACTTCCCTCATTTGCACTCCCACCCTCTCTTCCTCTCCATGAACTTCTTCCTCTAATCCATCTCTAACCCCCGTTATAATTCCCCCACTAGCCCCTCCTTTTTTCTTCACTCTGGCCGCCTCCTGGAGTCTCCACTTATACCCCCTTGGCAGCTGGGGCTCTATTCTGTCCCATTCCTTTCTTTCTACCCAAGTCTCTACCAGTCCCACAACATCAAATTCTTGTATATACCTCCAGAACTCCTCATCCTTCTTCCTTATCCCTGCTACGTTCCAATACAACACCTTCACTACTCCTCTGTCCTGCATTACCCCCACCCCCCTACTGCCTACGAAACAAATTCCCCTGCACTTCCTTCAACACCTCTTTCTCCTCATCCCACACCCACATTTTCTCGTCTATTTTTATTTTCCGATATCCTACCTTCAACGATCTCCCTTCACTCCTCTCCCTTCTAGCCCTGTCGTTCAGCATTCTCTGCACATCCCTTTCCTTTCTCGTTAAGTCTTGATCGATGAAAACTCCCTTATCCTTTATCCTACTCTTATTTCGCATTACCGCCAACTTTTCTTCCCAGCTCTCCATCTCCACAACCGCCACTTCCTTGTCCTTTCTCCCCTCCAAGTGAACTTTCCCTACCCTACCTTTAACCCACCCTATGCTCTGTAGCAGCGCTTCCACATCCTCTTTTTCTGTCCCGCTCTTTAGCTTCAACCCTTTTACCACAATATTATTCCTCCTGTCTGCCTTCTCTTTTCTCTCCATTCTCAACTCTATGGCCCTTAACCTTTCCCTATCAGACCTCTCCTCCTTCTCATTCCTATGCTCTCCCACATCCTCTTCTATCATATTTTCTACCCTCTCCCAAATACCTTTAATCTCGATCCCCCCACCACCGTCTCCTACTTCCATTTCCGTCCTACCCTCCATCTTCTCAAGCCTTTTATCCGTTCTTTCCTTCCACCCCCTAATTTCCTCTTCCATCTGCTTTATTTTAACTTCTTTTTCTTTCCTTTCCCTCTCTAACCCCTCTACTCTCTCCCTCATCTCTTTCATCTCCTTTTCTCATTTCTCATCTCTAATTCTCAAGTCCTCCCTCAGCCCCCTGATCTCGCTTATCAGCATACCGAGAGCCTCCTTCTCCACATTTCCCTTCATTTTAGGGGGGGGGGGGGGTGACCTACTTATTTTCACGCTTTTCTTGAAAGGACTCTCTACCACGCTTTTGTCCGGGCTCTCTTGGCTGTCTCTCTTGGCGGTCTCTCTTCTTCTTCAAGAGAATCTCCCCGTCACTTGCGCTCGACGTTCTCTCCCTCGCCTTCCCTCTTCCTTCGCTCCCACCGTCCCGCTTTCTCCCACTCCCTGACGCGCCACTAGACACCGAGCTACGTACTGTTGGCCGTCGTGGCACGTGGAAAATTTCCTCCCCGTCAACTTCACTACCAGTACTCTCACTGCACACCTCCCGCTCTTCCGCCAGTAACTGGTACCTGTCCATGCAGTAACCTCCGCAACCGCCAGATGTCTCTGCAGAATGCTGTCTTATAGCGACTTGGCGCCATGTATATGTTAGGCTGTGGTGCAGGACAACCACGTCTCGATGAGACGCGTATGGTTGCCGCACAGCCTAATAAAAGGATGAGTGCGTTTCGTCCCGGGTCCGCCACTGGACTCATCAGTATGGCATGTGGACGGACCCTGCCACAGACGCTCTGAGGAGGAAGGGACTCGGCACCTTACTTGAAGGCGCAGGCCCTCGCTTTGGTAGCGAGAAAGACGTGCGCCAGCAAGCGGTAGCCGCCTAGCGGCGAGTCCCTACAGTCTGAAATGCTCTAGTTCGATAAGCGGGAAAATTTAAATAATGGATTTCGACCAAACGATGTCCTCCTAGGTTTCTGCAGCTGGTAAGGCAGGGTTCTACTGCAAGGGACTGAAGTCCGCCTTGCGTCGCGCTGGAATTTAAATTTATTTTCCAAGGGATCTGAATCAAGACTCGAAAATTGCTCAGATAGTTAGTTTTTATTTTAAAAGTGCTCGTTTCGACGGTGCTCGACAGACTGCCTACCCGCCCTCGTACTGCTACCCTTCATGGTCCTAAGGCCCCTTTACTCCCACCTTTCCTGCTTTTCCTCCTGTAACTCTACTTTTGAGGGCTGGCCCACGCTGCATCTCTTCTTGGTTTGGTTTTCCCTCACCCTGTCTCTTGACTCCTCCTATTCTAATGCCTTTTCCTTCCTCCCTTTATAGTTATGTTTTCGTCTTCCTAAGAGTTACAAGTTTTTCGTTATTAAAATTAATATAAACAAAAATCTATGCTAAGTTTTTAATCAACATTGTTCCAAGTCTAAATCTCGTCGCTGCTTATAATTAACCTGTGCTGTCACTAACTCTTTTTTTCGAATTCGATAATTAAAACATTTTGATATGCCATTGCATTGTAATATTCTATATGCCTAATTTGATTACATTTTACATTTTCCAAAAGTCTCTTGTATTCTAACCTATCTGCAGTATGTCTCACCTTATTATTACATTACTTCGATTTATCATATATAGCTCATGCATTACATATCTATATGTATATTTATGATTATGATTACTATTTACATTTTATCTTCTAGAAATTCGATGTAATTGAAAAGTATAGATTAATTATTTGTACTCATGCAACTATTTTTCACTCCCGTTGCCTTTTTACAAATTTAGAGTATCGCTCATTTTTTGAGTCTGTCTGCCACATTTGGTGCCACATGGGTCGCCGCACACTATCATCCCCAGGCCTCCAGAGTCCTTGACTATAAATCTGTTTCGGTTTCAAATATTTGAGGGCTCAAATTTCAGGCGCGTCAGAATAATATCTCGTCCTTCCTGTTCTGCAAGCCCTTTCATAAACTGACCCACCCTAACAAGGGGCATGCTTGAGAATTGAAAGTACGTCTAAACTCTAAAATCTAAAGCGTATTTCCTGTTTCTACCATAAATTCTTTTCCCAAAATTTGCCTTTCGTTTAATTTTATTGCTTTCATATGCCTTGCAGACCAACCCCTTGAGAAACGTGCCACTCGACTCTTTTGACTTAGCCTTAGCCCACCCATAAACTTTTACTGCGTAATTTTCTTGTCCAAATTTCCGCTCCTTTCAAAACTTTTAAGGAATTTTAAGCAGTTTAATCAGATTTTGAAAGAGTTTTCTGGATTTTAAAAGATACTGTAGAATTATTATGGATTTTAAGGAATTAAGAGCGATTTTCGCGGATTTCGACAGATTTTAAAGGATATCATGTTATACTGAAGTATTTTTACGAATTTTGAAAGATAAGAGGTGATTTTAATGAGATTTCAAACATATTTGAAAGTTCAGAAATTCCATAAGGTTTCAAAAGCTTTCGTAGGGTTTCGAACGATTTTCAAAGAATTTAAAGGATTTTAAGAGATTTTAATATATTTAACATAATTTCAAACTATTCAATCTTGAATCAGTGACAATTTTTACCAATTTTCCGGTGGGCGCATGGACGCACTGTGTGCGGCACAACCAGAATTTTTTGAATTTCGATGGGAAGAAAAGGGACGTGTTCCCAATTCCATGCTCAACAAAGTATGGTCTGGTATGGTCTCGCCATGCGCAAGCTACGGACCCTTTGATTGGTTCACTCTTTTTTAGATGCGTATGACCAGTTTGTTGAAAGGGTGACTGTCACTGATATGGAAGTCAGAATTATTAGATTTGGATTGGATTGGATGCTTTCCCATATTTTGTCTTTGGAGGTGAATTGCATTGCTTCGACCAAGTTTGTCGTGGGATTGATTGAATTCGAATTGGTGAAACGTGACTTGTTTGAAATGATCAGATTGAAGTGATTGGATTGGGTCTTTGGATTGACCTAGTGCATCATCATGGTGCACAGTAAACGACACAAAAAGGAGAGTGAAGCGGTTGCACTTCAAAACCGCTATGAAGTGTTGTCAACCGAAGACGAACTATACCCCAAGGTTCCCCAATCCAGCGAGAACATCGAGACGGATGACGAGGATGCAGACCAAGATGTTGAAGCGAGAAAGGACCAGAAGAAGCCAAGAGTCCCTCCCATCATTATCACTAGGGCTATCATAATAAACTAGATAGGACAGATAAAAAATGCCACACCTAGCAAAAATATCAGGGTGACACTTGTTATAAAGAAGGACTCTCACTTCGAGTAGACACACGAGAAGATTACGACGCTTTACGTAAGACTTTGGATATGGGAAATGTGCCATATTTTACGCACATGTTCAAGGAACAAAAACCAAAAAGCCTAGTGCTCAAAGGCTTACCAGATCTGCCGCTGATGGATATAATGAATAGCATCGAAATTCAAGGTGTAAAGTGTAATAAAGTCGCGCTCTTGAAAACAAGAAAACCATACCATCCAAGTCTCCTCGTTACTGTAAACCCGGATGTAAGTCTTGAAACAGTGAGGAGTATTCGATACGTATGCTCAGTTAGGGTTTACTGGGAAACCTTCCGTAACACTAGACGCGTCACCAAGTGCCACACGTGCCAAAAGTTCGGTCATGGTTCCTCACATTGTAACAGTGTTCCGAAATGTGTGAAGTGTTTCGGCGAACATCTAACGAAAGACTGCAAAAAGCTATGAACCGATCCTGTTCAGTGCGTTAACTGCCTAGGAAATCATCCTGCAAACTTTTCTAAACGCGAAGTGTACATTAAGCATTTAGAAAAAGTGGACTTAAGAAGAGCCAAGCCTAGTTACCACGACAGGCGACAACAAAGAGACTTGCCTATTCCAAGGACGCATTACAACTTTCCGCCGTTAAGGCCTTCGACTAATACCCTAAAGGTGCTTACAACCCCTGGAGCAGCTAAGCACATATGGGGTGAGAGAGAAGTATTTGCGACCACTGGAGCTGCCAAGTACATTCCGGCGAAGAAGCAGGACAACCACCAAGAGCATCACGCAGCAGATTTCTGCGAACTATCGACTGAGCTCCTAGAGCTGAACAACATCTGTGATCTAGGTAAGATGCTGAGGCTAATTAGAAATTTAAAATCAAAATTATTATTATGCAATAGCGACCTCGATAGGCTACAGGTATTCGCCACATTGTTAATTCAGGATGGAAGTGACTAGGCTAGATTCAAACTTAATTAACATTGCGCATTGGAATGCAAACGGAATTCGCAGCAATATTCCAGAACTTAGAGATTTTATTAAAGTACATACAATTGATATTATGCTAATAAACGAAACTAGGTTGACTTCAAAGGCGAAGATATATACGCCAGGCTATAATATTATTAGGAAAGATAGAACGGATGGTAAAACAGGAGGAGGGGTTCTCACCCTGTAAAAAGGAGAGCATTAAAGTGGATTATATGGCATTGAAAAAATTGTACACTTTAATGCCTATAAATCAACACAAATTCCGTTTTTGTCCGAATGTTGATTTAACGGCATTCGAATGCATTGATTGTATTCGATATATCCGGTCGGAAAAAGCATAAAATGGCATTCGACTTATTTGGTAATTGAACGGCATTGGTTCCATTCTATGCCTTCGATCGCTGAAGGCATTGCATGGCATTAAACTGATACGGTCATTCAAGTGCATTTAATGGCATTAAATCAACGGCATCACAAAGAAGCCATTTAATGCCATAATTTTTTTGTGTGATTCAAAATGATTCGAACGAAAACTGTCTAATGCCACGAAGCGCATTTGGACAAAAACGGAATTTGTTTGGATTTATAGGCATTAAAGTGTACGATTTTTTCAATGCCATATAATCTACTTCAATGCTCTCCTTTTTACAGGGCATATTTATTCAAATGGACATAAAATACACAGAAATTGAAATTGATACTAAATCCATTGGAAATGTGGCTATCAGGCTCTCAAATGATATAACAATATTGTCTCAGTATATAACCCACCACAAAATAAATTAGATATGAATGAATTGAATAAGATTTTCAAAGGCAGTAATAAAGTTTTGATGTTTGGCGATCTTAATGCCAAAAATATAGCGTGGAATTGCCACAGGGGTAATACATATGGAAAATTTTTACAAAATTACGCAGTTAAAAATGTGTTTACATTGGTAACTCCTGCTACTTTTACACTGTATCCCTACAGCGGTGCTTATTGCCGAGATAGGTCTAGCAATAAACATAAAATGCAATATAGAGTTAAATGTTGTAGAAGACCTCTCCTCCGATCACAATCCCGTTAAAACTATTTTAGACAGTAGCCTAGATTTAAAAAGGCAAAGACGAAAGCTCCTTAATTATAAACTAGCAGATTGGCCTAAAATGCGTAACATTATAAATACGGGAGTTGACCCTTGAAAGAAATCTATAAACTTCAAATGACGTAGATTGACCTGCTGGTTGGTATCATTAACAAAGCCTCAGATAAAGCCATCCCTAAAACAAATCCTAAGATCAACCACAAACCACTACCCTTTCATATTAGAGGCAGAAATGCCTTGCTTAAAATATTTCAAAGAACAAGTAGCGATGCTGTCCGCAAAATTAAAAACAAATTAGCTAATAAAATAACAAGAGAAATTTTTATATTTGAAAATATAAACTGGCAAGATAAATTAACAAAAATAGAAGTTAAAGATAATAGTCTTTGGAAAATGGCTAAATGTTTAACGAAGAAAAATAAAAATCTCACTCCCACTCTTCACGGGAAGAATGGTTTGGCAGTGTCTAATAATAAGAACAAGGCCAACGTTCTAGCAGATCATTATGAGTTAGTCCATCATCTTACCGAGGATATGGGAAATGAAGATACTGAGCATCAGGTCAATATATGTTAAATATAGGCAGATTTTAGGAGAAAATGTAAATAAGGAACAGGTGAATCTAGTCACGCCATGTGAAATTAGAAAAGCAAGCATGAGGACGGGTTCGAGAAAGGCTCCAGGGCTCGATGGGATTCAGAATATTATTATTAAGAATCTTCCTAAAAAGGCGTTTGTCCAATTGTCATATATTTTCAATGCATGCTTAAACCTAGCTTATTTTCAGGATACCTGGAAAATTGCTAATATTTTGCCATTTCATAAACCTGGCAAAGACAAACTTTTCCCCGCTATAGCTACCGTCCAATTAGTTTGCTACCTACTCTAGGAAAGCTTCTTGAGAGCATTATTTACAATAGAATAAAATATTTGAGTCGATAAATAAGATTCTAATTCCTAAGCAATTCGGTTTTAGGCCAAAAAGAAACACAGTTCAGCAGCTAATTAAACTCACAAACACAATTAGTACGAACTTCAACAAAAACATATCAACAGCAATGATTTTGCTGGATCTAGAAAAGGCCTTTGACACCGTTTGGCATCGAGGTCTAATCTATAAACTAGAAAAATTTTAATTGCCAATATATATAGTTAAAATTATACAAAGCTATCTTGAAAATATAGGAAATTCGTAGTCTCAGCTAATGGGGAGCAATCTGATAAACAAGAAATAGCAGCAGGAGTCCCGCAGGGGTCCATTCTCGGTCCGCGGTCCTCTTTTTGTATTATATAAATGATATCCCGAGACTGATAGGTATATTATTATCACTTTTTGCTGACGATACAGCGGCCTATACAGCATAAATGAGCAAATGCATAGCCATAGTCAGGTTACAACGTTATGTAAATATGTTAGCCAAATTTTTCGATAAGTGGAAACTAAAAGTAAACGTCCAAAAGACTGAGTTGATTATATTTTCACATAAGCAAAAAAAGGAAAATATTCCGGACTTCTATATGTACAATGAAATAATTGAGCCCAAGACTAAGGTCAAGTATCTTGGAACAATTTTGCAAAATAAATTAAATTTCTCTGCACAAATAGAAAATATTAAAAATAAAATTCATAAGATAATAGGTGCCCTTTTTTGCTTAATCATGAGAAAAAGTAAGTTAAGTGTTAAAAATAAGACAATTCTCTATAATATGATTATTAAGGCTGCGATGCTCTATGCAGTGCCAGTCTGGAGCAATACAAACAAATCAAATATACTTAAATTACAAAGACTGCAAAATAATTGCCTCAGAATGATAGCTGACGCAAAATGTAGAGACAGAAATGTAGATATTCATCATAAACTTAAGATTCCACTTATCAAAAATGAAATTTACGAGAGAACAAAGAGTTTTTATGATACACAAATAAACTTACCTGAATTGCAGGATGTAAAAATACTGAATATTTTAAACATTTTAAGTAAGCCCGCGCTATGCAGCTAATCAGAAATTTGGCGCGACGCATGCGCAGTGCGGCTGGTGCAAAAGAGCTTGTCTTCTGCCTGACATTGTCAAAATATGCGTCTTATTAAAAATATGGAATATTAAGTTAAATCATGACTCCAAAAAATCAGAAGTTGTAAAAAATTTATCTCTTGAAACTCTTTTAATTAGGAAATCGTGAAAAGTACATTTATTTGTGACGTGATCGTGATAATCGTCGATGATTAATTCAGGATTTTTTTCAAGGTTAGGTTTCACTTGTTTTAATTGTTTACATTGTAACAAATTAATAATTATGAAATAAATTGTAATTACAGCATGCAAATTATTATTTATATAACAATAATTTAAATTAAATTTTTGTTTTACAAATAGTTTTGATTCTAAATAATGGATTTTAAATTAAGTTTAATTTTCTCCATATCGACATTATTTTTCTCCCGTTTTTTATGAGAATAAAAGAAATACGCGCGCGCTCATTAATTTTTTTTTGTTCACGCAATTTATAAATTAAGATATAAAATCATTATGAATAAAAAAAGTGTTGTATTTCATAGTATCTATTGCATAAAATAATGGAAAATAAAAGGAAGGACAATATTTTTGTTAATTGATGAAAATTTATGTCTTTCGAATTATTATATAATATTTTTGTACAATATATAGAAAATGTGACCGACGCATTATTCATCAAAAATACCAATTTATGACGAAAAACACAACCTGAAGTTCAAAATTGTAAGTTTGATTTTTGAAATCGAAGCCAAATGAATTTTTTTTAATAACATTTGTGGGGACAAGCGCTAGAATGCCCTATTATTGTTTAAATATTATAAATATTTGTTTAAATATAATGAATTTTCGTATCAGTAGCAATCTTAAACGGTAAACACTAACATAAAGTAACAAAAAATGTTTTAAGATTATAAATAATCTTCTTTTAAATCAAATAATTTGTTTTCTTCAACAAGGATGTAAATAAGAGTTGAGATTTTTTAATTGCATGAATGCAACAGTTCAAAATCGAATTTTAAATTTTGTTATTTTTTGAACCATTTAATTTTCAAGAGTTGAATTTTGAAAGTTAAATTTAAACGGTTGAAAGTTGAATTTACAATAGTTAAAAATTCAATTTTTTACTGACGAAAAGCACTAACTTAATCCAAAATTGTTCAATGATTTTGAATCTTCTTCAAGTTATAATGAGTTTATTCAAAAATACCAGTTTGAAGTGGAACACACCAACATAAACTAAAGTTTTAACAAAAATGTGAATATTATTCGAAATCTAATTACTTTTATTCTATAAACCAATAATTATTCACGAAAAAAATAACAACGTAACATTCAATTATTAAAAATTGTGAATCTTCTATGAGATTCAATGATTTTTGTTTAAAATAACCGATTTCATGTGAAAAGTGTTAACATAACCTTAAATTGTTTCAAAATTGTAAATCTTCGAAACCTGTAATTGAAAACCTCTAAGTTGACCTACAATTGTACACAACATTTTTAACTTTTTAAATCTAAGGATTTTCAATAAAAATGCCGTCTTCCCGTGAATGACATTATTATGACCTGAAACTGTTTAAAAAATATAAATCTTGTTCGAAATGTAATTATTTTTATTTTAAAATACCAATTTTGTGGTAAAAAATGCTAACGTTACCTAAAATTGTTTAAAAATTATGAAGCTTTAAAATCTAATAATTTTTGTTTAAAAGTAACAATTTCCAGTAAAGAATGCTAAGAAAACTGATGTGCGTAAATTGTAAAAAAGTTTTCTTTGAAATCTAATTTCTTTATTGAAAATACCCATACCCAGTTGGAAAATGGTAATAAAATTCTTTGTACAATATTTTCCATAATTTATTCAATAATTTGAAACTTTTAATTTAACCGCGCAAGTATATTAAAATGCACAAATGTTTCTTAATTGACATAAGGTTTCCTCTGATTTTTCTTAATAAAATGATTATTTTTAGATACAATTTTCAAATTTTCAAATTGAAGATATAAAACATCGTCAAGTAATGAAAAGCCAGTCAGGTTTTTAACAACAATGATTGCCTGATTTTCGAGATATTTCGTTACCCCATTTGATAGATTTTGTTTATAGTATTAAATATATTATTAAATTTAGCCTCTGCTTTCATTTTTAATATTTTTACCATTTGTTTTTATTTTTACAATTATTTAAAATTTCCAAGAAATTCTGTTTTTTTTGTGATGAATTGATGTACCTGAAGTTCCGAATATTCAAATGAACGAAATATTTTCCCCAATTCTATTTTGTCCATAAATACTGTTCCAACTACAATTAAAAATATACATTATAATTTTACTTCAATAATATATTGTTTCAAGTATAAATGAACAAACATTCTAGCACTTTTTCTAGTTTACAAAGTCATCAGTACAAAATTTCGTTCATTTGAACGTTCAGAACTTCAAGCACATACGAATTGTCTAATTTTCTTACTGCGATTTTCAGCTGATATAACTCAGTTTTTAATTATCTACACCAAATCAAAAAATGAGTGTTGAGGAAAGGCTCGTCACTGAAATCCCCAGCGCTTTAAAAACCCTCGCGAGAAAAGTCGCCCGTGGCTTTTACACGGTAGAAGATGTTTTGATCATCGATTTATTAGTCAGAAATCCTTGTGAGTAAATAATCCGACTTTGATTCACCCTCTTTATCTCAAAATTAACTTTCATTTTTTTAATTTCTAGGCATGAAAGAGGACGACATGCTCGAGCTCCTGAAATTTGATAGGAAACAAATGCGTTCGAGAATAGCAGCTCTTCGTAGCGACAAGTTTCTTCAAGTGAGACTGAAAATGGAAACCGGATCGGATGGAAAAGCGCAGAAAGTCAATTATTACTTTATTAATTATAAGGTGATTATCCAATTTAGGGAGTTTCAAGATAATTCATCATTTATTTCTATCAATAAGTCTAATCCTCGATTTTCAGTCTTTCGTAAACGTAGTGAAATATAAACTTTTAATGATGCGGAACAAACTGGAGGCTGAGGAACGAAATGCGACGAGCAGAGCTAGTTTCAAGTGCACAAATTGCCTCAAAACTTATACGGATCTTGAGGTAATTATAATTTAAGCCAGGGTGTCTAGCGTCCTGGAAATCCTTGAAAACCTCCAAAAGTCCTTGAATTCTGCTCATGGTTCTGAAATTTTTATTTCCTTAAAAAAATAGGGTTTAAAATTTGTTCTCTGCTAAGCGAAAAAAGATTGCTTTAGAAATTGTAATAAACGTACAAAGCGATAACTACATGAGGCTTCGAAGTCAAGGTGTAACAAAAAATAGTATTTCGGAAAAAGAGAAATTGCCGCAGAAAAAAATCTATTCACGTCGTTATGGAATTTTAAGTTTCGTAGAGTTTTCTGAAATCAGCATCGCAGAAAACCTTCCTAAACTATAAAAAAATCGAAGTATAAAGCAATAAATTAACATTTTTCAAGTTAATACTAATAAAAAGGTGTAGTTCAACTATTTAGTTGAAAGTGGAACTACTTTGTTAGAAATTTATTTTTTTGGTTGATGATTCATCATTTTAATTAATATCCCTTTTTTTCAAAATTCAACTATTATGTTGAAAATTATTTTTTTTGTATGAAACTTAATTTCTTTAACTGAAAATTTAACTTCCATTTTCAGTTAAAAATGTATCTTCTTCAGTTAAAAATTAATCTGTTTTGCTGGAAATTCCTTTAGTTTGTTGAAAATTAATCTTTGAATGTAGAAAGTTAAACTTGTTGGTTGAAACTTTACATTTTTGGTTGAAATCTCATTGTGTTGCTTGATAATTTGACCATTAGGTTGAAAATTCCTTTAAAAATTCAAGTATTTTGTCGAAAATTCATGTACTTGGTTACACGGTAACCTTTATTGGTAGAAAATGAATAATCTTGGTTGGAAATTGATCTTTTTGGTTGAAAATTTATTTCTTTGATCAAAAATTAGTTTTTTTTATTGAAAATTAATTTTTTTTCTGAAAATTGAACTGTTCCATTTTTTTGTCGAAAATTGATCGTTTTTGACAGAAATGTAATCCTGTTGGTTAAAAACTTATCTGCTTGGTTGAAAATTTAACTATTTCGCTCAAAGTTTATTTTTTAAATAAAAAATTAATTTTTTACTGAAAATTTTAATATTCTCTTTTACGTTCAATTCAACTATTTTGTTGAAAACTCGTACTTTTTGGTAGAAAAGTAGTCTTAGTTGAAACTTCATCTTTTTGGATAAAAATTAATTTTTTTGGTGCAAGATATATTTTATAATTTTGGTTCTTCTGTGACTGAAAATTGAACTGTTCCATTTTTTGTGAAAAATTTATTTTCTTTGGTGGAAATTAAATCTTCTTGGTGGAAAATTGAACTATTTTGCTGAACATTTATTTTTTTATCAATGCAAATTTAGATATTCTATTTTTGGTTGAAATATTATCATTTTCAGTTAAAAATTCATATATTTTATTGAAAATTGATCTTTTTTTTTATAGAAACTTAATCTTTTCGTTATTTTTTTTTTCGGTTGAACATATATAATTTTAGTTAAACATTCACTTCTGTGACTAAAAATTGAACTATGCATTTTTTGTCGGAATATTGATCTTTTTTGATAGAAATTTGATCTTCTTGTTTGAAAATTTAACTATTTCATTAAAAAATTATTTTATTCGGTTGAAAATTAATTTTTTTGCTGAAAATTCAACTTTTATATTTTTGGCTAAATATTCATAATTTGTTTGAAAATGTAACCATTTTGTTGCAAACTTTTTTTGTTGTAGAGAATTTATTTTTCTGACTGAAAATTGAACCATTCTATTTTTGGTTGAAAATCTATCTTTTAGTAGAATATTCAGATAATTGCTTCAAAATAATTTTTTTGTTGTTGAAGATTCATCATTTTAGTTAAAAATGCTATTTTTGGTTGAAAGTTGAACTAATTTGTTAAAAATTCACTTTTTTTAGTTATAAATTAATTTTCTCGCTGAAAATGTAACTATTCCATTTTTGATAATAGATTTAATACTTTCACGATGATTCATTATAATAAATTTAAATTTATTATTCCATTTTTGCTTAAAGCCTTTTTTTAAGTTAAAAATTAATTTATTTTGTTGAAAACTCGCCTTTCTTTTTTTGAAAACTCTATTGTTTTGTAGGAAATTCAACATTTTGGATGAGCTTTTTTTCTTGACTGACTGAAAATTTTGTTTTGTTGGAAAGCCCTCGTTTTTGTTTGAAAATTAGTCTGTTTTAGTTGAGGATTCAACTAATTTGTTGAAAAATTGTATTTTTGGTTTAATTCAACTCTTTTTGATAAAAGAAAATCTTTTTTGTTTTATGAAAATAACAACTATAACACTTTTCGTTGAGAATCCATTTTCTTTTGAACGAAGAATCATCGCTTTGGTTGAAAATTTAACTATATTGTTGATAATTCCTTTTTTATTAGGTGAAAAATAATTTTTTTATTGAAAATTTGATTCTTCTATTTTTAGTTCAAAATTTATCATTTTTGTGTTTAAAACTCAAATATTTGACTAAAAATTCAAATATTTTACGTATGTCTTACGTAATTTGTGGACGACCCTTGTTAGAAACAAGCATTCGGTTTACATTTACTATTTACATTAATTATTCATATTTTTCATTGATTTTCAAATTTAAAATAATATATAAATTATAACTTACGTTTTATTAAATTAATAATATTTTTATTAATAATTAAATTTAATAATATAAAGGTTTTTACTTGGTCGCATAGGTGCAAGACAGTTTTTGTACCTAAATAAATTTAGAACGGTCAGGGAATATGAAAAATTGGTCAGGGAAAAGTCAGGGAATTTCGAAGTGAACTTGAAAATAATCACTGTACAAAATCTAAAAAAAAAATTTGTATTCCTGTTTAAGTGTTTTTATAAGCACAAGAATATTAATTATTCGTAAGATTAACCAAATTTTGCAAAATGTGTATAGTATGATTTTCGTATTAACAAATTCGGTAACACATTTTTAATAATTCCTGATAAAATGAGAAGAAAATTGAAAATGTGGATGCATTTTATTGGAATTCCTTTTTCTTTGTTTGAAACATCAATTATTATATGTTTCGTTAAAAATTCATCTTTTCGTTGAAAATTAAACTTTTTTTGTTCAAATTCAATATTTTTTGTTTAAAAATTCGACTATTTGGTTGAAAATTCCAGTATTTGGTTAAGAAGTCAACTATTTTGTTGAAAATTCAAGTATTTTGTTAAAAATGTCATATTTTATGTTCCGAAAATTAAACTGTTTTGTTGAAGCTTCATCTGCTTGGACAGTCAGTTCTTCCTTTTAGATTAATTTAATAATGATAATAAAATATGTAATAAGGATTGATATACTTATTTGAAAATTCGATCATTCGGTTTAAAATTCATGATTGTAGGTTGAAAATGTGGTTTTATGGTAGAAAACTAATCTTTTTCTTTGAAATTTTCTCTTTTGGTTAAAATTGCAACTGTTTTGTTGAAAAGTAATTTTTTTTTAAATTGAACTATTTTGTAGAAAATTCTATTTATTTGAAAATTCATATATTTTGTTGAAAATCCGTCTTTTTTGGTAGAAAATCAATTTTCTTGGTTGAAATTCATCGTTTAGTTTTTTTAGCATTCATTTTCGTAGGTTAGAAATGTAACTTTTTGGTTAAAAATTCTTCAATTTTTTTGAAAATTTAATTATTTTGTTAGAAATTCAACTGTTTGGTTGGAAATTTCACTATTATTTTGTTAAGATTACTTTTTTATTTATTTGAAATATCAAATATTATATTTTTCGACAGGAATTCTTCTTTTTGTTGAAAATTCAACTGTTTTTGGTTGAAATTTAATATTTCGTTTTTCAAAATTAGACTAATTTCAAGTATAATTCCAGTATTTGGTAAAAAAATCAACTATTCTGTTGAAAATTCAAGTATTTTGTTAAAAAGTCATTTTTTGCCGAAAACTGAACAGTTTCATTGAGCATTCGTTTATTGGAACATAAAATTCGTCTTTTTGGATCGATAATTCATATTTTTTCGTTAGCTATTAAACTGTCTTTTAAAAA
The DNA here is from genome assembly GCA_932178445.1 of Andricus quercusramuli. Classification (NCBI taxonomy): domain Eukaryota; kingdom Metazoa; phylum Arthropoda; class Insecta; order Hymenoptera; family Cynipidae; genus Andricus; species Andricus quercusramuli. The sequence goes on along the minus strand of CAKNXH010059203.1, from coordinate 74,315 downwards.
ATTCAATTATTTGGTTGAAAATGCTTTTGAAAATGAAAATTCTTTTGATTGAATTTTAATCTTTTTTATTTTAAAATTCGATCATGCGATTCAAAATTCATGATTTTAGGTTGAAAATTCAAACAATTTGGTTAAAAATTCAACTATTTTGTGAAAATTAAACTATTTTGTTAGAAAGTCGTATCTTTTGGTCGAAGATTCAGCTGTTTCGTTGAAAATTCTTCCTTTTGCAATGAAAATTCATCTTTTATTCTAGAAAAGTAATTTTTTTAAATAAACAAATAAAATTTAAATTTTATTTTGAAATTGTTCTATTTTGTTTATAAAAGAGTCTGTTTTAAAAACTTTTCAAGATTAAAATTCTGTTCTTTGAATATTGATGGTCACTTTGATTATATCAACAGAAAAAAATTATTGGATTTAGAAAAATGTCACTGAATTCTTGTTGAAGTTGGAAAAATCAGGAGAAAAATGAGAAACTTCGGAATATTTTCTATTGTAGCTTTGTGCTTTTTCACCGTGATAAAATGATCAATCATCAAAAAGCGGTTCTGTGACCATAACATCAGATTTTGGGGTTGTACGAGAAAATTCGCAAATGGCAATTTTTTTCCACTAGATCTACAATTTCTACTATGATTCGTGAAAAGTATTTTTTTCCACTGTGAAAAAAATGTACCCGGAAACGATTTTTTTATACTGAAAAACCTGGGAAAGTATTGGATTTTTTTTAAAGAAATGCTAGACACCCTGTTTAAACATTTTATATTTTAATTTGTAAATCACTTTACCTCGAAAGTTTGTTTATTGACGTTGAAAAGGCGGATCAACTCTTCGATACGAACACAATGGAATTTAAATGCACCTACTGTGGTGAAGTTGTCGACGAAGATCAATCTGCTCTTCCAAAGAAAGACTCTCGACTCCTTTTGGCGAGATTTAATGAACAGATGGCACCTCTTTATACATTATTAGGCGAAATTGAAGGAATTAGATTAGCGCCTGAGCTTCTTGAACCTGAAGCTGTCGATCTTAACACAATCAGAGGGTAAATTGTCTTTTGTTTATAAATTAGATTCCGTATTTAGGATTGTTAGTTTAATTTGATTTTTTAGCTAGATTGTTTGCTAATAATTTAGATAATCATTTAATAGTTTATTGAGTGAATTATTTCTTGGGATTGCAGAATTGATACGAGAAAAATGATGGGATTGAGAGCACCGGGCGATCAATGGTCAGGAGATTCCACGAGGGACCAAGGATTTCGCGTTGAGGAATCGAGGGTGGATGTAACGATAGGGGATGAAACGAATGACGGCAATGCTGCCAGTATTAGGAAGGAAGCTCCAATTTGGATGACCGAAAGTACGATCCTGAATCCAGACACTTTACAGGTATTTTTCTTTCCTTTTTTTACATTACTTCTTTTCTTCAATTGGACAATTACAATTTTTAAGTATCTAGGCCAGATCTCAATTCCGGTAAATACCTAGTGGCGCCTCAAAGTGGGGTGAAATAAAAAAAATGATGTTTAAAATAACTTGCAAAAGTCTATTCTTGACCGATTTTGGATTTTTCGTTAAGAAGCATTCTTCATTCAATTTTAAAGAGATCTGTGTAGGCAATTTTGATTATTTTGTTTGTTTAAGCTTGTATGTTATTGCAAATAGAACTGAAAAGATTCATGTTGGGTACCTCATCATCTGTAAAAAATAGATTGATCAATATCTTGAGGTTCGACGGGGCTAAAATAACATTCGTAATTATCAGTTTTGCAAAAATCGCTAATTTATTGTTGTAATCTACATAGTGTGCAAATTTTTCTAAAATGTTGTAAGATTTCAATATTTTCAGATTTTCTAGACCATAATTTGATATTTATATATCTCAAAAAACTAAAATACTGTGTAATCCTACCTTTCTTAGTTTCTAGATGCTCAACAAAATTTCAGGACAGTTTGGAAAGCTTTTCAAAATTATTTGAGTTATTTGAGGTTCATAAAAATGAGGTTTTGTCCTAGAAAACTGAAAATATTGAAGTCTTATAACATTTTTTGAAAATTGGACATATTATGTAGATTGCGAAAAAAAGTAATATTAAAGATTTTTGACAAACTCTGAGAATTGCGATGGGCATTTTTGATTTTTAGTTTGTTTAAACTTTGATGTAGCACTGAAAAGATTCATTTTGGGTACCTCATCACCTGTAAAATTTGAAATAAATTGATCAATATCTGGAGATTCGACGAGTCTAAAATAACATTCGTAATTCTCAGTTTTGCAAAAATCGCTAATTTATTATTGTAAACTACATAATGTGCACATTTTTCTAAAATGTTGTAAGATTTCAATATTTTCAGATTTTCTAGA
>CAKNXH010059203.1:48116-71935 GCA_932178445.1 Andricus quercusramuli | reverse complement strand
CTCATCAGGTGTACAAATTGAAATAGATTGATCAATATCTTGAGGTTGAACGGTGCTAAAATAAGTTTAAAATATTCATAATCCTCAGTTTTTCAAAAATCGCTATTTTTTTCTAAAATCTTGCAAAATTTGGATATTTTTCGATTTTCTAGACCATTATTTGATATTCATATATCTCGAAAAACTAAAATAATTTTTAATCCTACTTTTTTTAGTTTCTACATGCTCAACAAAGTTTTAGGACAGTTTGGAAAGCTTTTAAACATTATTTGAGTTATTCGAGGTTCATAAAAATGAGGTTTTGTCCTAGAAAAACTGAAAATATTGAGGTCCTGCAACATTTTTGAAAATTGAACATATTATGTAGATTAGGAAAAAAAATAATATTAACGATTTTTGACAAACTCTAAGAATTGCGATGATCATTTTTGATTTTTTGTTTGTTTAAATATTTATGTTATTGCAAATAGCGCTGAAAAGATTCATTTTGGTTACCACATAACCTGTGTAAAATGTGAAATAGATTGATCTTCAGGTTCAACGTAGCTAAAATAAATTCAAGATATTCATAATTCTCAGTTTTGCAAAGATCGCTAATTTTTTTTCCAAAATCTTGTAAAATTTAAATATTTTCAGAATATTTAGACCATAATTAGATTTTTACATTATCTCAAACATTAAAATAATTTTTAATCCTACTTTTTTAGTTTTTACATGCTCAACACTATTTTAGGACAGTTGAAAAGCTTTTAAAACATATTTTAGTTATTTGATGTTTATAAAAATGAGGTTTTGTCCTAGAAAAAAAAAATTGAAATCTTACAACTTTTTTGAAAATTGGGCATAATATGTAAATAACGAACAAAAATTAATATAAGCGATTTTTGTGAAACTGAGAATTACGGTGGGCAATTTTGTTTCGTTTGTTTAAACTTTTATTTAATTGCAAATAGTACTGAAAAGATTAATTTTGGGTACCTGTAAAATTTGAAACAGGTTGATCAGTATCTTGAGGTTCGTTGAAAAATCGTTCAATAATAATTGTTAGTAGAAATCCTTCCTAGTTGAATAATTTTAAATTGAAGACATTTTTCTGTTTAAAGGCCTCGAAATAAAAATTGTACAAGTATGATAGTTGCTACTTTGGAATTGTATATTACAAGTTTTAAATAGTCTTAATTTTTAAAGCTTCGAATTTGAATTTATTCAAAGTTTGGGAAAATACAATTTCTACACCAAAACAAACTTATACTATAGTGTAGATTTAATTTTTCAACACAAAATAAATAAATTTCTTCTAAATGTATTAATAACATATCGTACACAAAATGTTCTAGATTTAATTATTCTACACAAAACAAAACCTTTTTGTATAGGTTTTTTTAAAATGAATTCCTCAGTTTTAAAGGTTTCAATTTGAAAATTCGAATGACCTGGAAATTGTTGTCTGATTCTTGAGTGGCCTGAAATTCTGACTCAAAATAAAACATTTTCAGGCCGATGGAGCGATTACGCAAGAAAGTATATTGGACAAAGCTGCCGCGACTGCTACTACTCCAGGAACTATGAACAATAAACAAGGTGATGATATAATGTCAGTTTTATTGGCCCACGAGAAAAAAGGGGGCACAAATATCAACGCCGTTAAAGCCGTTCTTCCTCAAGAATCGAGCGACAGTAGTGATAATGAAGAAAATAATGAGATGCAAGCAGTCGAAACTGGTAAGAAAATCATTCAGAATTCTTTCTAATCCAGGGGGTTGATCACTTTTGAAATCTTGGAAAAAAATGTCCTGACAATTCCAGGTTTTTTCCGGCTATCACTAAGTTTTTTCCATGTATAATTTTTCACAATACGGAGCCATTCAAATATTTCGTATTTTTTAAAACTATCGTCTCAGATTATGCATAGAGTTTGATTTAAAAAGCTTTGACAAGTTATATTACAAGATACTCTTAAATATATTAGCACCATCGATTAATTCAATAATTAAATAATACTAAAAACATAATTAATAATTTCTTGAATTTGTCTCTAAAGTTCATGAATTTGAATAATAATTGGCTCAAAAGTTTTATTTTATCTTCTTATACTTAAAATTCAGTACATTTTTAGGTAAAATTAGGTAAATTAAATTATTAAATTTAAAAATAAAATTTTAAATTATTAAATTAAATTATGTAATTATTATGTAGGTAAAAAAAGAAGATTTTTCAACAAAATACATGAATCCTCAACCAAATAGTTGAATTTTTAACTGAATAACATCAATTGTCAACCAAATAGTTGAATTTTGAACTAAAAAATATCAGTTTTCAACCAAAAATGAAGTACTTAAATTTTCAGTTAAAAAATTAATTTTCCAAAAAATTCAGCGAAGTCGCTGAATTTTCTACTAAAAAAGACAAATTTTCCAATCGCATAGTTGAGTTTAAAACTCAACTACCTACTAATTTTCAATTTTAAACTTTTAAAAATTTTTAACTAATTTTCTAACACAAAATCGATTTTTCACCAAAGGGATTAATTTTCAACGAAGTTGCTGTATTTTCGACTAAAATGCAAATGTTTCAATCGCATAGTTGATCTTACAACTAAAAAAGGTCAGTTTTCAACCAAAAATCGATAAATTAAATTTTCTTTAAAAAAGTCAAATTTTTAACTAAAATGATGAATCTTGAACTGAAATAGTTGCATTTTCAACAAAAAAGATTAATTTCTCCCAAAGAGGACGAATTTTCAACCAAATAAATGAATTTTCACCTAAAAAGATAGATGGTTTAATTCGTAAAGAAGAGTTTTTAACTAAAATTGTGAATATTTAACTGCAATACTTGAATTTTCAACCAAAAAGACTAATTTTCAAACAAGAAGATTAATTTTCAACCAAGAACATTAATTTCTACCAAAAGACGAATTTTTAATTTAAAAAAATAATTTTTTTGTCAAAAATTTAATAATTAAATTTTCAGTTAAAAAAATAATTTTTTTGTCAAAAATTTAATAATTAAATTTTCAGTTAAAAAAATTAATTTTCAACCAGAGAGCTGAGTTTTTAACTAAAATGATCGAGTATTTAGAGGGAATAATTTCATTTTTAGTTTTAAAAATTGATTTAAAAAAAATTTAGAACAAAATATTGTTTCAACTGGAATAGTTAAATTTTCAGTAAAGAAAATTAATTTTCAGCCATTCATGTATACTTGTGAAATTTTTGCGAAATCTTTGAAATTCTTGTTAAATCCTTCGAAATCTTTAGGAAATGTTTTCAATCTAGAAATCTCGTGTATAAAAGTAGAGTGGTCAACTCCTCGTTCCAATCTTCCAAATAAAAATGGTGATATTATTATTAAAAAATAAAAACAAATTCCAGGCGATGTCGAGATGATGGAGTCCGAAGACGAAGACTCGATCCCCACAATAACCGTAGGTGGAAAAACAGTTGCAATAACCGACGTGAACGACACTTTAATCGCCGAAATGACTCCAACAGAAAAAGAAACGTACATCCAAACTTATCAGGAATATTACTCGCACATGTACGATTAATTTCTAATCCAATAACCAGATGGAAATTGTAAGAATATTTTTTTATACAAAAGAAATTAAAAGACCCTTTCTAAATTGTTGAAATCATCAGCTTTAGAGAGTTTCTTGAACTTTATTTTCTATCCGAGAATAAACAATTTAACGATACAAGACAAGATATGTTATTACTCTTTTTTTATCAACAAACAACTAATCATAAGAAAACGATTTTTAAATTTAAAATCATAAATTACAATTGTTTAACTGTTAAGATACAAATTAAATAGTATAGATATAGAGCGTCACTTCTGGCAAGACGGGAGGTTTTTTTATATCTTACATAGATACAGGAAATTATTTAAACTTACTTGAAAATATATTTTTTTGCTCACCCCCAATTGAATTTCGGATCGACCACCACTATCGAGCGGAAATTCGGGGGTGATGGTAACTCAATTTTTATGGTGTTTTTCTCTTTTTTTTTTAGATTATTAATATCATTTTCTAGTGAAATTTTTAAATCAGTGTTAAAAAATAAGAATTTCACAATTCGTATATACGTAATGGATTTTTGTCACTCGTGGGAGAAAACACACATCGAATTTTCAGATGTGTTGGCGTTTTCTCCGATGGGAATTGAGATTTCGTGGTACTGATGATCGCGGTACCATTCACGATTCGTGTTGAGTTTCTAGAATTTATTCGGGCTCGTTTAGACGGAGACGGGCGAAATCCTCGAAGACGATGTTGTCGTCGTCGTCGTTTGCATAACAGGAATTTTCGTAGCGAGCTCTGTCCGTGCTCTTGCTCTTTTTTAGAGTGGCTTGTTCCTTTTCGACGGATCCTGAAATTTTTGTTTATTAGAGAAACTTTTTCTTTTTAATATAGGACCTATATTTAAAAAATTCAAAAAATTTTTAAGCATAGTAAATATATTTTAGTTTTCTAAACCCTATTTTATAAGGCTTAGAATGATATACTTTGAAAATTAAGTTTGTTATGTTTAATTTAAAAGCAGCGGATTTTGAAAAGTTCCAATTCACAATTTATATTTATTTAACTGAAATCTCTAGAAATCAACGAATTGAAAAATTAAGTAAAAATTTATGCAGTTTAAACATCCAATTTAATTACAAATTTCGAAAATTCAAAATTTTTACGATGAGTCCAGATTAATAATTTTTTGAAGAACGAGAAAAAAACTGCAATGAATTTTGAAAGCAATGCAAGATATTTGAAATTTGAAAGCTAATATATAAAAGTTCAACAAAAATAGCTTTAATAAATTAAAGTTAAATAAAGTTAAAATTATTTTAAAACTAATAAAAGTGTAATTGAGTTGATAAATAAAATAAAAAAAGCTAAATTTCCTAATTTCGGGATTAAAGTTTACAAACTTTTAAAATAGTATTTATACAGTACGGACAATTTGAAAGTCGATATTTAAAATTTAAGTGAAGTTAAAATGATTTAAATAAACAATTCGAATTTTAAATCTTGAAACATACAAAATAACAAATTTCAATTTACAAGTTTAAAAAGTGCAAAATTTTAAATCTTTTGCATTTGAATGAGTAGGTTTTCAATGAATTAGAATTTAAACAAATTCAAAACGCCAAGATTTAAAATTTCTTGATTAAGGTTAATTTAAATTAAATCAATTTGAAAGCGTTCAAATTTTTAATAAATTAGTATTGAATTACAAAATTAAAAGTTATAGAAACAAACGATTTCTAAATATTTGATAAATGAAAGCTACAATTTTATTAATACGAAAATGACCATATATTCTAGAAATGATAAGAATTTTGACTAGAAAATTTCTGTTTCTTTTTAAACTAAATTGTTGTTAGAAGCTAAATTTCCTAATTTCTGGATTAAAATTTATAAGCTTTAAAAAACTTAATTTATCCCGTTTGAACCGAATTTAGAAATTAAAATTGTTAATAATTATTTAATTAAAAGGTGAAACTTCTTATAAATTAAAAATATTCAAAATTCAAATGTAAAATCTTCGATAATTCAATTCAAAATTTTTAAAAATTAGGCTTTTATTTGAATTATTAGGCGTTTTCACTTAATAGTCAGCTTACTTCACTTCATTAACTGCTGAGGGGAGAACAAGGGATCAAATGCATGGGGATTCAGTTCATTTTTGCCCTATTTTGCTAATATCATCGTAAAAACTAATTTTTTTTGTAAAAGTGTATGGAAAAAATAGTTCTTATTTTTTAAGAACTATTTAATGAAATAATAAAATCATAATAATTATTTCTCATTACAAAGATATTTCTAATTATTTCTAGTTGGAATTTATAATTTGAATTTGAAAAAAAATATATTTTTGAAGATTTTAACTTGAACCTTCGAAGTTTCGATATTAAGTTTCAAAATCTCAGTTTAATATTTGAATAATTTTTGCTTTTAATTCTTCTTCAATTTTAAAGCTTGCAAAATTTTAATTCTTAAGAAATCTAGGATTTACAGGCTCTGCATTTTCAACCTTGAATATAAGTCAAATTAAAATCAACCGAATTAAAAAAATTTTATCCTTCAGGACGGAAATTTAAATATTGTGAGGTTTAAAGTAAACGATATAAAAAAATTACCTGGAGCGGGATGCATAAGTTTGAATGGAACGTCAGTAACTAATTCTCCACCCAGGGTTCCACAATTTAATTTCACTCGGACGGAATAGGAAATTACGATTCCCATCGCTTCTCCTGGACTTTTTCCTTCTGCGACCATCGTAGAAGATGCAAGATTTACATCGTCCTCCTGAAAACAATATTTGTAAATTTATTCGAATTCTTTTAAAAATTACAATTAAAATAAGTTAAAAAATGAATTCAGGTGACAATAAATTCCAAATTAGAATATTGTACTTTTAAACTAAAAGTATACATATTTAAATAAACCGAAATTCTCTGAATATTTAAACAAAACTAGAAAACAAACACGCGCTTGATTATTATTTCTTTCTTCAGATGACAGTTTTTAATCAGAATATAAATTTAATATTAATACAAAATTTTTGTATTTCATAGTACATTAACATCGTTAAAATAATAGAAAATAAAAGCAAGGGCATTTTTATTAATTGATGCAACTTCATATATTAACTTCAGATTAATATATTTTTTTTTACAATTTATCGACAATCGAACCGTCCATTTTTTGTTTAAAAATACCAATTTCCGACGAAAAACACGTAACATATCCAAAATTTTTAAAATATTCTAAACCTTGTTCGAATTATATTGATTTTTGTTTTAAAATACCAATTTTCAATGTGAAATTGCAACTTAACCTAAAATTGTTAAAAAATGATTTATTTTCTTTTAAATATAATGATGTTTTAATAAAAATGTCTTTCGACGAAAAAACTAACAATGTCTGAAATTTTCAAGCTTGTGATTTTTATTACTTCAACCCAAAATCATTGAATTTATCTAATGATTTTTTCTCTATAAATACAAATTTCAGGTGAAACACAACATGACCTACATTTGTTAAAAATTTGTAAATCTTCTGTTAAATATAATTTTTTATTACAAATACCAATTTCCGACGAGTAACACTAAAATAATGGGAAATTGTTCAAAGATTCTAAATCGTGTTCGAAATATAATGCTTTTTAGTTCAAAATGTATGAATCCTCTTTGAAACTTAATATTTTTGTTTAATAAAAATTTTAATTTCCGACAAAAAACGCGAACACGCGAATTGTTCAAACTTCCAAATTTTATTATTCTATAAAAATCATTGAATTTAAACCTAATGATTTTTGTTTAAATCTATCAATTTCAGATAGAATATACCGACATAACCTAAAGTTGCTAAAAATTGTAAATATTCTTTGATATCTAATAATTTGTTATCAAAATAACAATAAATCTCCACGGAAAACCCCAACATAGCGTTACAGAAAATCGTTCCAAATTGTAAGTTTAGTTTTTGAAGTAAAATGATTCATTTTGTATAAAATAACCTATTTAAGGTTAAAAAACGCTAAAATACCCTATTATTGTTCAAATATTGTAAATATTATTTGAAATCTAATGATTTTTTATTAACAATAGGAATTTTAGACAAAAACAAAAAAAAAATAAAGATTTTCGGATATTACGATTTTTTCGGCAGTATTTAATAAATTCAGATATTTAATGAATTAATTATTTTCGTTGTGAAACGCCAACGTATAATCTAAAAATGTTCAAAAATGAAGATGCTAACAAAACCGGAAAACGTAAATTATAGAAAAATGTTTAATTTTTAGAATCTAATCAAATTTTTTTTTTATTAAGAATGCAAATTTTCGGTGCAAAAATCTAACACAGCCTAAATTTTTTTCGCGATTACAGGAATAATGATTAAAATGAATAATGCTGAAATATTGAAATAATTACTGCAACATTTTTTCATTATAAGCAGAATGTCTTTCAAATATGTCAATTTTTATGTATATTTGAGTGGGAAGTTCAAAATAAATTATTAATTGATACTTTTTTCTACTTTTTTGCACTAATTATTTCAATATTATTTATTTGTATTCCTATAATTACAAAAAGGTTATAGAAAATTAATTTTAGGAAAATCATTATACTAACATACAAAACATGTATATTTTCAATAATTTATTATATAATATGAATGTTTAAATTTAACTACGCGAGATTATTTAAAAAGCAAACCTTTTTTTTAATTCGCATACTATTATATAATTTCAAATATAGTACTTTTTCGATTTATAATTAAAGAATTGAATATCTGTTACGAAAAATTGAAAAACTGATAATATTCTACCTTGAGATGACCATCGAGTGCAATTCCACGTCGATCCTTATTACTACTAGCCAAAGGAACGAGATAAAATTGTTTTGTAAAAGATGAAGTAGGAGTAATTGGACAACCTTCTCGGGTTTCCAAACTGGCTACATGTCGTGAAAATTGAGCGTTTACCATCGTCACTTCACAATGCTGAACGACATACATCTAAAAAATAAATAAAAACTCATTACTAAATATTTTAATCACTCAAGAACAAATTTAAGCACATTTGTCCAAAAATAAAAATTTGTTTTTAAAAAATTGATTAAAAGATGTAGTTTTAAGTAACATTATCAATAAAAAAGGCTTACTTTGATATTCTTGACAGACTTTCGTGAGTTGTTAGTAATAATGACATTAGCAGCTACTTTTTCTCCATGATAATAAATTTCCCTATCCAATGTCACCTCCAAATTGATTTTTCCCTGGGAAAATGTAAATCCCTTCGAAACAAGAGAACTGGGAAGTCTGCGTCCACGAGTTGGTGGAGCATATTGCAATTTTTTAATTGCAAGTGCAACTGCTGATCTTTTGTGTCCCTGAAATCAATAAATAATAAACATGAAAGTATTTCAATATAATTTCAAAGTAGAGACGTATTTCCCGGCGAATTTGAATTTCCCGCCTAACTAACCTAATGTTTAACAAACTAAATAAATATTTTGCGAGCTTTTAGCTTAACTAAAAACAATCAAATTAAATAAGAGATTTTAAAACTAAATATTCCGACTGATCAATTCCCCCCTCAAAGTGACAAATTCTCTCTCAAAATAAAGATCTAAAATTCGAAAAATCGCGCTATTCGTCCATCTTAAACTTGAATATCAAAAGAACTTCGAAATTTCACGAGCTTTTTACAATTTCTGTCTGATTTTTTGACCTTTCAGTGATTTTCAACCTTGGATTTGCATCTCATTTCGAGTTTTGTGCGAAAATTGAGAATTTTCAAGGTTATAGAAAGTCTCAGATACTCATTTTTGCCAAATTCTGAGAATCCCAGGCGGGAAACGGTCCAGTTTGAATTTCGAACTGTTTCAAGAAAAGTGTGAAAATCCTCCGATTTAAAAAAAATGAGATTTCAAATTTCGATACAAATAATCGAATTTTTTCAGTAGACGCAGACACTGTCTCATTTTAATTTTAATTAAAGACTGAATTTAATGGATTAAATTTTTCAGAGAAAATGCCAATTCTTCAAATTCGGTAAGTCCAAAAACTTTTTTCACGAGTTGATAATAAATAAGGTTTTTTTTTATTTCCTAGGGACTCAATTGATGTGTTTAATTTAGAAAGCTTTGACAAATTATGTTACAAAATATTCTTAAATATATTAGCACCATCGATTATTTAAATAATTACACAATATTAAGAACATAATTAATCATTTCTTGAATATGTCTCTAAAGTCCATGCATTTAAATAATAATTCCAAACATTTTTTATTTTATCTTCTTATACATAAAATTCAGTGCATTTTAGGTAAGACTATTAGGGGGTGCTATATTAAATTCAATTTAAACCACTTAATATTGCTACCTTTTTAACTAAAAATATTTCAGTTTTAACAAGATAAATGAATTTTAACCAAGTAGTTGAATTTTGAACTACAAAAGACAGATTTCAACCAAAAAAAGACGATTTTTCAATAATATACACGAATTTCCAAGCAAATAGTTGAATTTTGAACTAAAAAATATCAATTTTCGACCGAATAGTTGAATTTTTAACTGAAAAAATCAGTTTTCAACCAAAAATGGAATAGTCAAATTTTCAATTTGAAAAATTAGTTTTCCACCAAAAAAATATAAAATTTCAGCCAAAATGATGAATTTTCAACTACGCTTATGAATCTTTGACTGGAATATTTGAATTCTGAATAAAAAAATTAATTACCGACTAAAATAATGAATATTTACCTACAATAATTGAATTTAAAATCAAAAACATTAATTTTCTACAAAAAAGACAATTTTCCAACCAAATACACACATTGTTAACCAAATAGTTGAATTTTCAATTAAAACAATTTATTTTCCTAAAAAAAAAACACAAATTTTTGGTCATAGTGGTAAATTTTTTAAACTAAAATGATGAATTTTCTACCAAAAAGATGAATTTTCAAGAAAAGAGTTTAACTTTCAAAACAGTGGTTTTATTTTCAAGTAAAGAAATGGATTCTCAACCAATATGATGAATATTGAACTTGCTTGAATTTTCAAACAAAAAGCTTAATTTTTCATCAAAAAGGCGATTTTTCAACAAAATACATGAATTTCCAACGAAAAAAAAGATAAATTTTCGACAAAAAATTGAGTAGTTAAATTTTTCATTTAAAAAAATTTAATTTCAACCAAACTGATACATTTTCTACTAAAATGAGGAATCTTTAACTGGAATAGTTGAATTAAAAAAAAACGAATCTTTAATTTGAATAGTTGCATTTTCCATCAAAAAGATGAATTTTCAACCAAGGAGATTAATTTCTACCAAAAATATAAACTTTCAAAAAAATACATGAATTTTAAACTAAAAAAGGTGAACTGTCAACTAAAAATTAAATAGTTGAATTTTCAGTTAAAAAAGTTAATGTTAAAAAAAGAGCTGAATCTTCAATTAAAATGGGGGAAGATTCAATTGGAATTGTTAAATTTTCAGTTGAAAAAATGAAATTTCAACCAAACTAATGAATTTTCAACTGAAATGATGAATCTTCAACTAGAATGGTTGTATTTTAAATAAAAAAGATCAATTTTAAACTAAAATCATGAATATTTAACTGGAATAATTGAATTTTCAGTTAAAAAATTTATTTTCCACATAAAAAATTTCATGCCTTTTTAACTGGAATAGATGAGTTCTTAACCAAAAAGATGAATTTTAAACACAAAAGTTGAACTTTCAACCAATTGGCTTTATTTTCAAGCAAACAAGTGACTTTTCAACCAATATAATTAATATTAAACTAAAATACTTGAATTTTCAACCAAGAAGATAAATTTTCGAACAAGAAGATAATTTTCTATCAAAAAGACGATTCTTTAACAAAATACACGAATTTCTAACAAAAAAAGATAAATTTTCAACCAAAAATTGAGTAGTTAAATTTTTAGTTAAAAAAATTAGTTTTCAACCAAACTGATAAACCTTCAGTTAAATAATGAATCTTTAACTGGAATAGTTGAATTTGAAACAGAAAGATGAATTTTTAATTAAAATCATGAATCTTTAACTGGAATAGTTGAATTTGAAACAGAAAGATGAATTTTAAATTAAAATCATGAATCTTTAACTGGAATAGTTGAATTTTCAACCAAAAAGAAGAATTTTCAATCAAGAAGATTATTATCTGCCAAAAAGACGAATTTTCAATGTAAAAAAATAAATTTTCAACCAAAAATTGAATTTTCAGTTCAAAAAAGTATTGTTCAACCAAGTAGATAAATTTTTAACTGAAATGATGGCATATTCAACGGAAAGTTACATTTTTAGTAAAAAAATTATACTTCAACGAAAAGAAATTAATTATTAACAAAAAAGTTTAAAAAGTAGGATATTTAAATTTTCAGATAAAAAAATTTAATGCAAACAACAAAAAAACGAATTTTCGATCAAATAGTTCAAGACTATAGTTAAAGAGCTACATTTATAAACAAAGAATTATTGTTATTCAATTTAGCATTGCAAACAAAAATTAAGCACGCCCTCAAAAAGATTCCCTGATGACTTAAAAAAATTCTCTGACATTTTCAGGTTTCCCAGTTAAGGAAGACACCTTGTTCAAACTCTTTCAATTTTTTTATGATATTTCAATTTTAGCGCATGTCAAAAATATTTATTAATTTCAAGGCCTTTGCTACCTGTACCAAAATTTCGGTACAAAAAACGAGAATTGTTCAGTGCAGATAGACACTGTCTAATTTTAAGGTAAGTTTGCATAGCATTTTTGTAAATAATTTATGTTGCATAAAATCAGAAGTGTGTTTAAGTATTCACAATTTTTTTCGGGTGTCTTCTCCATTTTTTTGTTTCTGTTTCAAAATTACGGAGTGTGGCATGTGGTATGAAAATGAAAAACTAGATTTTAATTATAGAAACTGAATTCAATGGATTAAAGTTTTCAGGGAAAATGCCACTTCTTCTGATTCGCTAAGTCCAAAATTGTTTAACTATAATTATTTCATAAAAAAAATCCAATAGATCGTTTTCATTGGAATTAATGTTAAATTGGAAGAAAATAGTTAAACCGGTATTGTATAAAATTACAAATTTTCTATTAAATCTATAATGTGATTAAAAAAATTATTAAAATCTAAGGAACTTGTATTTTAATGATAAAGAACTATTTTTGAAAAGAAACTAATATTGAAAAGACTTGCTTCTAAATGATTGAATCCTATTAATTAAATAATTGTCTTAGGACAAAGGCTTCAGATTAATCCTAAGATTTAGAACTTTAAAGTGTTTCAAGGAAAATGTTACAGGTTCAAGTGACACACTCTACTTTTTTTTATATAAGCGCCTCACACTTATATAACCATTCTTACTAATGACGTACGTAAAAAAGAGAATTAGATACAGTTGCTGGGTTTCCGTATTAGGAGTCCTAAATGCCATTTATCGATAGCAAGCATACATAAGCTATCCCACAAACAATACTTAATTATAAAAGTATATTTTCTGATTATGAAATTAACTTTTTTAACACTTTTAATACTATTTTTTGAATAATAAGTCAACCATGTACACTCAACTCCCGATATAAGACCGGTTTTTGGGAATAGCTGACCTGGCCTTGATTCTAAATCGGGTGAATCTAAGCGTAAACAGGCAGGGTCGTGTGAACCATTTCTGTTGGACTGGGACGCATGACGCAACATGATGCAACTAACGCGCTGAGAGTGCGGCCCTCGAGCTTTTTGTCACACTTGACTGAGCACATTCTCTCGTTCGGTTCCTCTCATCACGAAACTGAGGAGGCCATCAGTTCTAGGAATATCGTAAACTCGAGGGGTCTTATATCGGGAGTGAAGTGTGCGGTATAAATACATTCAATTTTATTAAATTTAATCGAATGAAGATAAAATAATTATAATGAATGAAAAATAATAGTTTTAAATCCTACCTTGTCTTCCTCGTTTTCTCCAACATAAACCTTGACGACATATTCGACACCAAGAGGTTTTCCCTGGTCGTCATCACCAGGTTGAAGGGTAACAGAACTTGGAGCATTTGGAGGGAATTGGAAGACAAATGGATAAGCGTTTGGTCCCAATTTCTTCAGCAATCGATTTTGAATTGGGGTTGTTTCTATTTTTTCCTTTTTTGCTGGCACAACTTGTTCTCGACACAGGATTAATTCCTTGCTGAATTTCACTCCCATTACTTCATCTTCCTCTCGACCATATCGATAGGTTGTCGCAACCTAATTCAAAAAGACGATATTCCTTAAAGAGTCGAATTCACTGAACTAAAAATTTAAAAATCCCATTTACCTGACCGTAGACTTTTCTCCCTTGGAGATAATCATTTTCGACTACTATGACCCCATCGATAGGATCGACACTATCCAAATGATCGATAAAGTCCCTTTTTCCAAGATAGACTGTGACCTTGCCTAATATTCACAGTTTATTAATTGACACAGTTTGTGAATTGAAAATCTGGATAAACAACCGGTTGAAATGTTTAGTAGACTTACCATTTGGGGTGGTCTTTTTGAAAACCTTTATAGCCACAACGAACACCAAGAATAATAGAGGAAACATATTTTAGCCGATGGAAAACCAGAAGTTTGTTTCCCGCCCAGAAGTGACGGATTTTTTCTTCGCGCCCTCAACTTCATATAGCCTCTCAAAGGCTTCCTCCCAGAAGCCTTAGCATAATGGTGTTATTCTATTACCTGATTTGTCTAATGAGATCAATACCTACACCGGTTACGTAGGTTACGTGCTCGAAAATCATAATTCAGTCCCTCGACAACGTCAAGTCGATCCAGTAAGGCGCATATCGCAGGCTTGCTTTATTTCCAAGAGCCTCCACGGACTTTTTCAGTGAGTCTCCTTGCAATTTGCCTTTAGGCCACGCCTTCTGCCTGTTGACGCGTTCGCGCCACTAAATGTTCGCAGGAGGCGTGGCCTGAAGGCAAATCGCAAGGAGACTCACCGAAAAAGTCCGTGGAGGCTCTTGGAAATTTCGCTCGCACTCTTGGAATTAATGCGTGACAAATGTTAACGCACTAATGCCTGGATTTTTCTCTCCGTGCACGAGGGTCAAAATTACCCGGCGCGTTTTCTCAGCGACAAATCGGTCAATTGAAGTAAATTTTTTTTACTGGATAGATTTTTTGCGTTCTCAAAGCCCATGCTAAATGAAAAATGTAAAATAAAAATTGTAAAAGTTGTGACAGAATTAAAAAAAAAACATTACAAAATTTTGAAATAATTTTTCTTTTTTCAAAATTATGCAGTTCTGAGTATATAGTGATTTTAAAAGCACACGAGTCACACTTTTAGAGGATATTGGTAACATAATGATCGGTTCCAAAAAGTATAATTATTTCATAAAGTGAAAATTGCGAAAAGTTTAAAAATATTATTTGACACCAAATCATGTAGTATGTGTAAAATGGGGTAAAAATTTAAAGAAAAGTTCAGTGGAATGCATTAATTTTTTTTTTAATTGGATTTTGGAACAGTCTATTATTTTACTGCGCGCAAGATTGGCACAGTTTGACCGTATGGTCATGACGGTCATGACACATGGCTTTTTCTTCTTCGCCTTCATCAGTTTCAGATTCGGAGCTGATTTCTTTAAAAGCACGTAATATATTTGTAGCACTTCGAGTGCGAGAACGCAACTACATTTTTGTTTCTGGAAAATGTGAAAAATATTGAATTTTTTAATTTAAAAATTCACTTGCAAACTCATATTATTATCATTTCTTCATAAATGTATATTTATTTTTACCTGTAATACACGAGAGGGTCTGCTTCACAACCAATCTTCAGCGATTCATAGGAACAAAATTCAAGGTCTTTTCCTGATTTTCAAGGTCAAGAAATCAAGTTTTCCAGGTCTGCTTTTTTTACATTGAATAATGAAATAAACAATTGTTATGCATGTGAAAAATGATAAATTAAATTTTTTATTGGCTAACGATTTCTAAAGAAAGCAGAACCATATAATATAAATAAATTTCCTATTTTTTTTGCGAACGTAAGTCGTCTTTGTGAAATCTTGGGGAATATTTTAACATCTTTGTAAACGTTTTTGAAGTTCTTGACATCTTTTAAAATCTTTGTAAATTCATTGAAATATTTTGAAGTATTAAAATCTTTGTGAAATCTTGAAATTTCTGCGAAATCTTTGAGAATCTTTTAAAATTTGTATTTGTTTGAAATATTTAAACAAAATTTGAAATCCTTCAAAATCTTTGAAATCTGGTGTACTGCACCCTTGTTTAAATCTTTATAATTCTTGAAACCTTTGTATTTTTTTGAAATCACTGGAATATTCTTACTCTTTTTAAACACTTATACAAAAATTTGAAATCGTTTAATATTTTCGAAATTTTTTGAAACCTTTAAAATCTTAGTCCAGGCATCTGGTAGTTTTGTTTCCGAAAAATTCCCACAAGGAATGTTTTTAATGAGAAAGTTTCGTTGAGGTGTCCTTTTTAACATATAAAAAATGCTAGAACAGATCAATTACCAAACCGAGTTTTTGTTTCGAAAATAATTCCAAAATTTACATATGCGTGGATGGATAATTCCCATTGTATTTTAGAGCAAAATGTCCAACAGAAAAAAAAGAGGACAAAATTATGAGAAAATTTTGTTGAGAAAATAATCCGCTATCTTCCATAGGTTTAGAGTTAGGATATATTGAAAAAACCCCACTTTTTTGGACTTTCAGGAAAAAATCACTAGTTTTCAAAAAAAAAAAAAAAAACTGTGTACCTTTACACCTAATTACTACAAGGAAAAGTGTTCCGCAGGTAAGTGAAAATAGACTCAATTTGTTCTTTATTTGTTCAGTTTTTTCAAAATAAATCGAGCCTGTTTAGTCTGCATTATTTTGGGAATGGCAAGCTTTCCAAAATTACATTTTTTTGTTGAATTTTTGACTAAAAACGAAAAAGTTGTATTTTTTGAAATACCTCGTTTCCTGTGCATCCTACGACAAAGTTTATACAAAAGAAATGAAAGTGAAGTCAATTTAGCGTAATTAAAAAAAAACGGTCCTAGTCCTAATAGGTCACGAGATATGACCTTGGAAAGTGCACTCTTCCTGCATAGAGGCACGTGAGCGTACCGTAAAGTAGAACTACGCTCATATTTCGAAGTTTTTGTCCCGAATAAGTGTATACATTTCATTTATCATGTATAAAAGGTATTTTGCCATTGATAAATAAATAATTGATTATAACAAAAGCTTGCTATCACCACTTGTGATTACTTTTTGGCCCTTCTTAGTACTTTCGTGGCAAAAAAGTGATTGTAATTGATTGAAAATGTGCGATATGTTTTTTCATCAATAAACAAATATTTTTTATTAATAATTGTTTATAATAAAATCTTGCCATAGCCACTTTTGAGTACTTTCCTAACAAAAATGGAATTGTATTTGATTAAAAATTCATTAAAAGATATTGTTACAAAAAATTATTGAAAATCTATTTGTTTAATGTTAAAAAATAGATATCACATTTTAATCAAATATAATTACTTTTTTGTTAGAAAAGTACTGAAAAAGTACTCAAAAGTGGCTATGGCCAGATTTTGTTATAAACAATTATTAATGAAAAATATTTGTTCATTGATAAAAAAACATATCGCACATTTTCAATCAATTATAATCACTTTTTTGCCACGAAAGTACTAAAAAAGGGCCAAAAAGTAATCACAAGTGGTGATAGCAAGCTTTTGTTATAAACAATTATTTATTTATCAATGGCAAAATACCTTGTATACATGATAAATGAAATGTATACACTTATTTGGGATAAAAACTTCGAAATATGAGCGTACTTCTACTTTACGGTACGCTCAGGTGCCTCTATTCAGGAAGAGTGCACTTTCCAAGGTCATATCTCGTGAGCTATTAGGGCTAGGACAGTTTTTTTTTAATTACGCTAAATTGAATCCACTTTCATTTGTTTTGTATAAACTTTGTCGTAGGATGCACAGGAAACGAGGTATTTCAAAAAAACACAACTTTTTCGTTTTTATAGTCAAAAATCCGCGCAAAAGTAAATTTTGGAACTGTTTTCGAAAAAAAACCTGGTTTGGCAATTGATCTCTTCTAGCACTTTTGGTATGTTAAAAGGGACCCCTCAACGAAACTTGCTCATTTAAAACATTCCATTTTGAGATCTAAAAAATTTGAAATCCTTTAAAATCTTTGGCATTTTTTTTAAATCTTTTGTAGGGGAAACCTCCCTACAGTGGATAATGCACCCTACAGTGGATAATCATTAATCAGGTGCACAAATAAAAGAAAAATAAATAATTTTAATTGTAATTTATGAAAACGTACAGTTTCTTAACTATTAAATAAATTTAATTAATTATTTGACATATATTAGTATTTTTAATTAATGATTATCCACTGTAGGTTGCATTATCCACTATAGGGAGGTTTCCCCTCTACGTTTGAAATAACGAAATCTTTGTGAACTCTTAAAAAAATTGAAATCGTTTAAAGTCATTCAAATGTTTAGAAATCTTTGAAATCTGGTGTACTGCACCCTTATTGAAATCTTTAAAATTCTTTTAATCTTTTGAAACCCTTATAAATTCTTTGAAATCTTTTGTATTCTTTTGAAATCACTGGAATATTTTTAATCTCTGTGAAATCTTCTAGAAAATGTTGTAGTGGTTTAAAATCTTTGAAATGTTTTGAAATCTAGTGTATCTTCTAAAAACCTTTTTGAAATTTTGTAAATTCTTTTGAAATCTTTTAGACATTTGCGAAATACTTTGTATCAATTTGAAATCATTAAAATCTTTGAAATCCTCTAAAAAAATTTGAAATCTGGTTTACAGGCCTTTTTCAAATAATTAAAATCCTTGAAATCTTTGAAATATTTAAGAATTTTTTTTGCATTTTTTTAAATCTCATGTACACGCCTTTTTTGAATCGTTAAAATCTTTTGTATTTGTTGAAATCACTGAATTATTTCAAATCTTTGTGAAACTTTCTAAAATGTTTTGAAATCTGGTACACTGTATCCTTTTTCAAATAATTGCAATCCTTTAAATCTTTTGAAATAATATTTTGTAACCTTTTGAAATCTAGTATACACTCAAAACCCGAGTGTCAACCTCTCGAAAAATCCGTTGTATGGTCGTAACTCATTATAATTCTGAAATTTTCAACTGATAATTTTTATAATTTGTAAATTAAATATCACAAAAAATGTACATTTTAACATTCTATATTAGCGGGGAAGAAATTAAAAAACTATAAAATTATTCGCAATATTAAAGTATATACATTGCAATCTATAAAATAACTGGTACAGTCTACAAAAAGGAGATTTCCAGGTTTTCAAGATTTTCATAAATAAATAAATCAATTTTTTTTGTTTTGAAAAAAAAAATGATATTTAGGGGTGGCGCAAGCCCCATGAAGTTTAACATGTATTTTTCCCATAAGAAAAAAAGACGTTTTTGTAAATCTTATTCAGAATCCTCAATATTATCTCAATCGAGTTGAAACTCAACATTTCTCTTCACAATTAGCCATAGAATACAAATAAAATATCACTTTTCAAAAACCAACACCATAAGTCTGTTTTATATGGTCCCAAAGAAACCCCATAAGTGAAAAAATGGATTTTGCGAGTTTTTGGCGCTAATTATGATTTTTTTGCGGTTTTTTTTAATGCGAATTGTTTCTAATACATAAAATATGACTTTATACTGAAAATTAGATATTTTAATGAATTGTTTAAACAATTTATTATCGTTTTTAGCAATTTTCTCACAGAATGAAGTTAGAAAGACGCGGTTTTTTCACAAATTTTCCATTTGTTGTCCAATTTTCAATTAGAGGAAAGTAATAGTTCATCAATGCTAACAACAGTGATTGTTTAAACAATTTATCATAATTATTAATAATATTATATTTGTATAATGCTAGAAAGATGCGGTTTTTTGTTGAAATTTCTGGCTTTTCGTCCAATTTTCATCTGTAGTGAAGTAATAATAAATTCAAGTTGACAAAATAATTGTTTAAACAATTTATTATAATTATAATTAATATTATATTTGAATAATGCTAGAAAAATGCGGTTTTTTTGTTGAAATTTCTGGCTTTTCGTCCAATTTTCATTTGGAGTGAAGTAATCATAAACAAAATAATTGTTTAAACAATTTATTATAATTATTAATATTATATTTAAATAATGCTGAAAAGATGCGGTTTTTTGTTGTTGAAATTTGTGGTTTTTTGTCCACTTTTCATTCGGAGTGAAGTAATAATGAATTCAAGTTAACAAAATAATTTTTTAAACAATTCATTATACTTATTAATAATATTATAATTGAATAATGCTAGAAAGATGCGGTTTTTTTTTATTTCTGGCTTTTTGTTTAATTTTCATTTGGAGTGAAGTAATAAAGAATTCATGTTAACAAAATAATTGTTTAAACAATTTATTATAATTATTAATAATATTATATTTGAATAATGCTAGAAATATGCGGTTCTTTTGCTGAAATTTCTGGCTTTTTGTCCAATTTTCATTTGGAGTGAAGTAATAATGAATTTAAGTCAAAATGAGAATGAAATATTGAAGAAGAGACTGAGTGAGATTGAAAGGAGGTTGGAAGGGGAAGAAAGGGCGAAGAGAAAAAATAACATAGTAGTCAAGGGATTGAAAATAGAGAGTGAAACAGGGGAAATTGAAATCAGAAATCTGCTGAGAGATATTGGAATTCGGGTAAGGGTAGAAGGAGTTAAGAGATTAGGAATGACGAAGGAAGGAAAAGAGGGAATGTTTGTAGTAAAAGTAGGGAGTGAGGAGGAGAAAAAGAAAATTATGGAGAACAAAAAATTATTGAAAGGAAGAAGGGAGAGAATTGAAGAGGATTTGACTTGGAGGGAGAGGAAAAGGAGATGGCAAATAGAACAGAGAGCATGGATAGAGAGGAAAAAGGGATGCATGGTATGGATAGGGCGAGACAGACTATGGATAAATGGGGAGGAGTGGGTCTGGGACGAGGAGGTAGAAGAAATAAGGAAAAAGGGAAAAAGAGTTGAGAAAGGTAGAAGAAAGGAAGATACAAAAGAGGCTAGAGAGCAAACAGAGGGGTTTCCAAAAAGCAAGGCGGAAGAGAAGTAAGGAGTACAGGGGAGGGAAGGGAGGAGAAAAAAGTGAAAATAGCTTTCTGGAATGTGTCAGGCTTGAAGAACAAGAATGAAGGTTTCTGGCGGGAGTTAGAAAAGTGGGATGTGATTATGATGAGTGAAACCTGGGCGGATGAGAAAGATTGGTAGGGGATGAAAAGGTTGTTACCTAAAGGGTATGTGTGGACAATGCAAGAAGCAAGAAAGGAACACGTTAAAGGTAGAGGAATGGGCGGCATGGTAGCAGGGGTGAGAAAAGAATTGGCAGTAAAAGGTAAAACAGAGCAGGATAGGGAAGAAAAGGAGGGAACAATGGTAAGAAGGATTATAATAGGGAAAGTCAAAATAGTGGTGGTTTGTGTATATAGAAGAAGAGGGGAAGAGGAAGGGTGGAGAGTAATAAGGAGGTGGATGGAGGAAAAGAAGGAAGAATTGGTTTTGATAGGAGGTGACTTAAATGCCTGGACTGGCGAGCAAGGGGGAGGGACTTGGGATGAAGAAAAGGAGGCATATGTAAGGAGCTCCAAACATAGGGAGATAGACCGGGAGGGGAGGAGGTTACTAGACATAATAGGAGAAACCGGATGGTTTATATGTAATGGCAACATGAAAGGAGATGAGAAAGGAGAGATTACATTTATAGGTAAGGGAGAAACAATAATAGACTACATCTTGGCGGAAGAAAGAATGAGTAATATGATATGCAGTATGAATGTAGGGAATGAGATAGGGTCAGAACACTTCCCAGTAATAGCTACACTGAAAGGTGGCGTCCATAAGCGTGGCAGAGGGAGAAAGGAAAGAGGGGGGGAAAGGAATACGAAAATGGGAGTCTGGGGGGTAGATAAATTAAAAGTGTTTGAACAGAAGATGGAAAAGGAGAATGTTAGATATGAAAAGGAGGAGGGAGTAGACTCGTTAATTAAAAGGCTAAAAGGGTCGATTGAGAAGGAGAAGGATGAGATAGGTACAAAAGAAGGAAGAGAAGAGGGAAAGAGAGGCTGGTGGGACGAGGAATGCAGGGAGAGTAAGGAGAGAATGAAAGAATCTGTAAGAAAATGGAGGAAAGGAGAAATAGAGAAGGCGGAGTACAATAGGAGAAAAAGAGAACATGAGAAGATGCTGGAAGGGAAAAAGCAAAGGGGAAAGGAGAAATACAAGGAAGAAGTAGAAAAAGCAATCAAAGAAGGTAGGGTCTGGGATGTGATAAACAGGGAAAGAGGAGGAAGGAAGGGCGTGAATGAAGAAATAGAAATGGATGAATGGACGGATTATTTTAAGGGTCTGCTAGGGGGAGAACAAAATAGGATCAAAGGGGAAAATAGAAAGACAGTCCAGGGAGAAATGGAGGAAGCGAACGAAATAACAAGAGAAGAAGTGAATGAGGCGATAGATAGACTGAAAAGAAACAAGGCCACAGGAGAGGATGGAGCAGAGGCTCCAGAACGTGGGATTTTTCGGCCCCCACCACGTTCCCATCTGGGAAAAACACATGCAAACGTAGCGTGTCGGTGAGAAGGCTCTGTTAAGCGTTGCGTCGGCCATCCTCGTGTGAAGCCGAAGAAGCACGAGCACGAACCCGTGGCAGCGTGGCTCGGGCCGAGCCGAGCTCGTCCGACTCGGACGCGATTCAGTTTCGTGGGCTATTAGGCGGTTTGGGTTGATTTTTGTTTTCAAGAATGACACCTGAAGGAAAGACTTCATACATGTAATGAAGTCTCGAAATATTTTTTATTATGTGTTTCAGGAATGTATATGGGATTTTAAGATTATGGTAATAAATCATTATTATTTTTGATTTAATTTGTCGAATTAATGAAAATAAAATTGATAAAATTTTTAATTATAAAATTAAATTAATTAAAAATAATGAATAAAAATTGAAATAATTAATTAGTTTAATCAATTAAATTAGAATTAAATTAATTATAAAATTTTTAATTTTATAAAATTTTCAATTTATTACATTGATCAACTTTTTTCATGTATACTCACCTCTGATGATTACCTTTCTTTTCATGTTATTTTAGGCTATAATCACAAATTTTGGGGATTTCAAGAGAATTCTGAATATTTTTCTTTGATGCTGCCCTGATAGGGTCAAACATGGTACAAAAAACCGTCGTGAAATTTCAAATAAAAACTGTACTCTGTATTAATTAATTTTGAGCATGGAAAATATTGATACGTTTTATAAGTATTCCCAAATTTTGTTTGAATATGATACACAGTAATTTTTATGAACAAATTCTTGTAAATAGTTGGTAGTTTTTTTAATTTCATGATATTTTTGTACCATGTTTGACCTAAGGGAACAGATTTCAGGGATGAAATTATAAAAATATCTCAGTGTTTGGTTGATAAAAATATTTTTTGTTGTATATTTTACATATCCGAAATATTGAAAAATGTTGTGAAATTTTGCCAAGAATCCTATATGAAAATTATACCTATAGAAATTAAAATAAGCAAAAAAACAGTTGAATAATGAATTGTTATTCAAAATTTTTTAGTTTGTGTACAACAATATTTTTCGCCTTAAATTATAATTTTGTTGAAATTTTTCTTTCATCTTCATTAAAAAATGTAGTGACTTGAAAATTCATTTATTTGGTTGAAATTTCATTCTTTAAAAGTTGATTTCAACTGTTTTTAATTAAAAATTCGACTTTTCCCATTGAAATAGCAATTATTACATTTTTTGTTAAAAATTCAGCTTTTTTGGGTGAAAATTCAACTGTTTAGTTAAAACTCATATTTTTTGTTGGAATATTGCTTTATATTCAGAAATATTCTAAGACCTTCGAAAATTTTTTTAAGACTCTCAGGAAAATTATATTTATACCTATAACCTTAAATATAAATAACATAAAGAATGAATAGTTGTTCGAAATTATCATTTTGCATTACAAATTGTCTTTTGCGTCTAATTATAATTTGATTGTAATATTCTTTTTTCTTGACCAAAAATCGTTTTTACTTGAAAGTTTATTCGCTTTCTTTAAAATTATTTTTTTCAAGTTAAATTCAACCGTTTATTATTTAAAATAACTTGTTTTTGACATAGCAATTATCACATTTTTCGTTGAGAATTACCCTTTTTCGC